>SJYC01032427.1:0-24032 GCA_006408675.1 Madoqua kirkii | reverse complement strand
TATTAGCCTCACTCCAAATGTGAATAAGTAGATGAAGAAATACATTGCTAAATGATAAAGTGGTTTCATAAGTTAAATCACAATATCATTTATAAAGTATATCATGTTGTTTTATATTATAAAGGAAATACAAAATATTTTTTGATATGACATTTCTGAATTAGCCAAGTATGGAATCTACACAATTATTTCAAATAGGTTTTCTGAACACTGAATATTATATTTTTATATTACAGGAAACTGCTGTGTTTTCTTCAGAGAGAGTGATTCACCAAAGATAGTTACTAACATTAACTTTACTTATTGAACTGAATGGTTCAGAAAAGCAAGGTCATTTTCACCCTTGTATTGTATGGCACTTGTTATTCTTATTTAAAATAATGCAAGTACATTAGGCACCCTGTTGAATATAATTGTGTAGATTAAAATTTTATTTATTTATATTATTACAATTTTATAAATCAATCCTTGTCTGGTCTAGTGAATAGCTGTAAATAAATATGAATCAACTAATTCTTGAAAAAATTCATAAGCTTCTGGCCGTTTATCTAAGCACAGCATTGGACTATATAGACCTAAAATTCTTGCATACCATGGATCCTGCAGTTTTCTGTCTTAAATAGCTTCAGCTCTTAGTCTACCTCAAGTTACATGTGAACTACACTCTGAATAATTCTCAACTTGCTGGAGCAGGAAGTTGATTCTTCCTATATTATCCTCGTGAATATCTAATCTATCAAATATTGCTTTAGCATTATTTTGGCATCTATCGTACTCTATTTCTCTGTTTTATTTAAAAACCTGACTCTGTTAGGTTTGAATATCTTAAAGAAAAGAACCCTGTTAAATTAATATTTGTAGCTATGATGCATAAAAAAGTAAAAAGAAGATTGCTGCTGCTGCTGCTAAGTCACTTAAGTTGTGTATGACTCTCTGTGACCCCATAGACGGCAGCCCACCAGGCTCCCCTGTCCTTGGGATTCTCCAGGCAAGAACACTGGAGCAGGTTGCCATTTCCTTCTCCAATGCATGAACATGAACATGAAAATTGAAAGTGAAGTCACTCAGTCATGTTTGACCCTTTGTGACCCCATAGACTGCAGGCTCCTCCTGCCATGGGATTTTCCAGGCAAGAGTACTGGAGTGGGGTGCCAAAATAATGCTTATGTGCCCATGTGTCCTATTTGTTATATACCTAACAAATAGGATATTTGTTAGGGATGGAATTCAGAGTGCAGGGGAAAGATCTACTGGTGTTACAGGAAAGAACCATTCCCCCTTTCGATAACAGGAGGGAAAGAAGCAAACTGGCCACTGTAGAAGTCGTTCTGCGATTGTTGAGATGGAAAAGATGGGAGGTATGCCTGGCGGCTTATATTTTTTCTTTGAAAAACACCGACTCCCAAACCTTGAATTATCAGAAAATAACATGGGACATGAAGTTCTTCCTCACATTTCTTTCAATAGCAAGTATTTTCGGCTTTCAATTGTTTGCTAACCTGACACTCTGGAAAATGTATCTCATTTCATTTGCATTTATTTGGCTACTACTTTGGGAAGTATGGGGCTTCCCTGATAACTCAGTTAGTAAAAAATCCACCTGCATTGCAGGAGACCCCAGTTTGATTCCTGGGTCAGGAAGCTCTCCTGGAGAAGGAATAGGCTATCCAGTCCAGTATTCTTGGGCTTCCCTGTGGCTCAGGTGGTAATAAATTCACCTGCAACATGAGAGACCTGGGTAAGATACCTGGTTGGGAAGATCCCCTGGAGAAGGAGAAGCTCTCCTGGAGAAGGAATAGGCTATCCAGTCCAGTATTCTTGGGCTTCCCTGTGGCTCAGGTGGTAATAAATTCACCTGCAACATGAGAGACCTGGGTAAGATACCTGGTTGGGAAGATCCCCTGGAGAAGGGAAAGGCTACCCACTCCAGTATTCTGGCCTGAAGAATTCCATGGACTGTATAGTCCAAGGGATTGCAAATGTCTGAGGGGTTGCAAATGAGTCATCAGACATGTCTGAGCAACTTTCACACTTGGGAAGCATATTAGTTTTTAACATTGTTGTAACAAATTACCCTCAACATAGTGGTGTATGACATACAAAGATATTATTTTACATTTCTGAAGGTTAAAAATCCCTTATAGGTCTCACTGGGCTGATGCCTGGTGTTGGATGGGTTACGTTCCATTCTGTAGGCTCTGAATAGAATCTATGTCCTTGTGTTTTCCAGTTTGTAGTGGGCACCCACATTCCTTAGCTCAAGACCCCACTTCATCCATCTCCAAAACCAGCAACATCTGGTCATGTCCTCCTCATAAAATGACACTCTGAACTTCTCTTCTACCACCTCTTCTAGTTCGCAGTTCAGTTCAGTCACTCAGTTGTGTCCAACTCTTTGCAACCCCGTGGACTGCAGCACATCAGGCTTCCCTGTCCAACACCAACTCTCGGAGCTTACTCAAACTCATGTCCATCGAGTTGGTGATGCCATCTAGTTCTAAGGATACTTTAGTTCTTCTAGTTCTAAGTAAGCTTTAGATTAAATTGGGCCCAGATATGATCCAGGATAATCTCTCTACTTTGAGGTCAGTTGATTAGCGATCTTATTTCCATCAACAACCTTAATTTCCTTTTTGTGTGTAATGTATTCATAAATTCCAGGGATTAGAACATGAATATCATTGGAAAGCCATTATTCTATTTACCACAAAGAGGACAGTTTTACATAAGGTGTATGAATGTGTGTGTTATTTCTTTGGTTTACATCTTTTACCTTGAGCTATTTCCCTTTTTATTGATTTGCCCTTGAAGTTACTATATGATTTCTTCACACAAAATCATTTAAAATTTTGATATCTATCATGAAATTACTTTCTGCCAAATAGAATGAAATCTCCACATTCTGAAATAACATTCAGTGTTAGTGAAATAGAAGTAATTTTTCCAAACTAGACTAAACATTCAGTATCTGTGTGTGTTTAATTAAATTTAACCCTCTATGGCCAGATGTCAAAGCAAGAAATTCAGAATTAACTCAATTTTCATTTGCTGTGTGATTAAATATTTTATAGATGAATTATACAATTATATAGACCACATTATCTTGCTCTTTTAATTCTTACTGTGTTCAGGATAATTGATGAGCTGGTTGATTGTGATAGATATTTTATCAGTGTGAAATATTTATTTGATTCTGTCATTGTAGTAGACAGCCATGAAGATAGTCCCAGTTATCTGAGTGTCTTGGAATTTACTTCTGTGTGTCATGCCCTCCCATAGTTTACTTGGTCAGTGTGACTAACAGTATAAGTCAGAAATGATGGTATGTCACTTTGGGGATTAGGTTATAACGGTCACTTAGCTTCTGTTATTTGCTTATATTTCTTTCTCTTTTTCAGATCACTTTCTCTGGTAAAAGCAGCTGCTTAATCTTGAGGACACTCAACTGGCACTATAAGAGTCCCACTTGGTCAAAAATGAAGGCTTTCAGCCAAAATCCAGCAAAGAATTGAGTACTCTTAATAATAGTCACCTGAGGGAGCCATTTTGCAAGCAGATTCTTAAACCTCAGTCAAGACTGGAGGAGATGCGGCTTTAGTGATAGATTGCAACCTCATGAAACAAGCTCAACAAAGACCACTCAAGTAAGTTGCTCCAGGATTCATGACCCTCAGAAAATTTGAGATAACAAATGCCTGTTCCTTTAAGTCACTGAACACTGACATGATTTATTATACAGCAACAGCAAGTAACAAGATTACATCACTGTAGTCACAGATAAACAGCCACAGTATTTGCATTTTCGTTATAAAGTGAGGATGATAAGAATAGGCAATACAGCTTTTTAAGGTCAATAGATAAAAGATTTTTTAGTTAGAATATATTTATTAAAAAATTTTAGCCCATCAGTTCAGTTCAATTCAGTTGCTCAGTCGTGTCTGACTCTTTGCGACCCCATACTGCTTGTTTTATTAGAGTCCAGTATATTTCAAATATATTAAAGGAAGAAATTGAACCAAAAGTTAATTGATTAAATGGTTTGCATTTAAAAACTTTTGGATATTTTTGATCATTTGACCTCTGTATGAGGTCATGTGAGACCTGGCATGTGAGACCAGGTCTTTGGCAATCCTTATACAATATCAACTTTCAGTTACCCCAAGAACCTGGCAGGTCATGCTATAGGGATAATTTTGGGCAATTCTTAGCACAGTGCAATGACAATGATGGCTTTTCCATTTCTGTATTTTTTTGTTTTTATCCTGCCATGGTGGAATCAGTCTCTTCCTTGTTTTCCTTGATTAATCATACGTACTGTTCAAGCTTCTGCTGAGGCTCAGACTGATTTTCATTCTCTTCCACATTCTGTTTATTTGTCATTTGTTATATGTTCAGGTCTTCATGGACTCAGACTCACAGCAAAGCTCATGAGTTTATTGACCAGAGGATCCCCTTCCACATAGTTTCCCTGTTTCATTGTAAACAACAATCTTTTTGTATTTATAATCCAACTCTTGACATTTATCATCAAAGGCTAGCAAATATAGATGAAAAAAAAAAAAGCTATATTGGGCAACAGCAATTCAGTAACACAGATTTATTCTAAAAAATGCTTAACTAAATTCTTGGTCTCTGCCAAACGAGCAATTTGACAATTTTTAAATTTTGTGTTCTTAAGTGGTGAGTAATTTTGCACTGAAGCTGTGAAGCATAGTTTTCAAATTTCACGGTCCTCTAGTGTACAAATATGATCAGTAATTTATATTACTATAAACTTCCAGGATTTAGAAGTTATTTTGGGGGTCATTCTAAATTTGTAATGATTTATTTACTGTCATTTATCTTCGTATTCAAGAAAATACATGATATCCATGAGTTTATCAACAGCTTTGTTTGCACAAATATAATTCTATTATGTGAGACCCCTGAAGAAAAAGAAATGAAATTTAGGAACGCAGAACCATTCAGCATGCTCCAGTGGCCCCATACTGGAGTTTAAAAATAGGCTGCAATGCCTTCTTCAATGTCAAAAGTTCATTTGTTCGTAAGTTTTGTCTCTTAGGGACCTTTGATCTGAATTCTATTTCCATCTTACAGCTTCAATATGTATAATGTTGATTCATATTTTTTGGCATTTTGCTCCATAGTGAGCAGGTGGAACTCTAAAATGGCATATAAAAGCAATTTCCATTGGGTTTCCAACACCTAAGAGGCTATCTATTTTTCAATGACTCATTTGATTGCAGAATCTCAGGTTTGAGGTTCTGAATTGAAGATTTCATAAAAATGTACATGGTTTTTATATTGCTATTGAAAGGGGTTGATGACTTTTAAAAACTCCTCTAATTGGGTGAAAGTAAATTGTTTCTGTGAGAATTAGAGAATACTCATAAACATATTGGCTGACATGGAGTTGGGGAGGTCATCACTGTTGCCCTGAGCATGTTTATTACATTTTAGTGAACCATCCTGGATTTCATAACCTTGCCCAAATTTCACTGATTCCTGAGAATGTGAAACATAAAGCAAATCACATTTGATTAAATATAAAAATTAAAATAGTGATTGCTATTTAGTATGGTCAAAAAATTTTAGAACTTGGAAATAAGGCAAAGAGGAGATAGCATGCACTTTCAGTGTCATATATGGGCATTGTTTAATAGATTTATCTCGGCTTATTCACCGCTCTAGGAGGATGAATCTGTGTTTGAACTCACCAAACTCTTGAATAAAGCCCACACTCTATGGAATTATAAGTTAATTTGTAGATTTTTGTCTATCAGTTATAAATGATCTTCTTCTGATAGAAATCATAATGTCAAAGGTTATCATTCTAATTTCATTGCTTTATAGATTAACTAGTTATATATATATGGTAATAATTTTATTCTCATGTTTATTTTTTATTGCTTATGAATTACTCATTTCAACAAGTAATATTTGAATAAAGTTTACCATCTTGATAGTTTCTTCATGTCAATTAAGAAGAAATATTAAATGTTTCCTCTTTCATGTTAAATAAATTAAATAGCTGTGTGACAAGTTTATAAAATAAGTTCAGTGTGGTTCACTAAAAATCAGTAAACATTCTTCAGGTCATGCTATATTTATATAATAATCTTTAAAAAAATTTTTGAACATTATAATTTGGCATTTTTAATCATGCTTCAGTAATTAAATCTCTTTAAATTTTGATGCAGCCTTTCTGAGCTTATTTCACCATGGAGGCTTTACATGTAATATGCATGAAATTTCATACTATTAGTAATGTAAATTCCTGGAATATGGTTCAAATAACAATGTACTGACCCTATAGTTTTTGTGACACCATCATCGCCATAGTGACTAAATGCCTTGGCTATCACAATGCTTTGCACTTGCCCTTCATTCAGTGTCATCCTACTAATAATTTAATTATTCCCACACCTGCAAGGATTACCAGTGTCTCATTTCCCTTAGCAAGCAAGTTATGAGCAATCTTTAAATATGTGATGTTGTCAGATATTACTAGGAATAATTGGTACTCCTGGTATTAATTATGTTTTAGTTTCCTGGCAGGAAAAAGATAGATGCCTGAGTGAGATAATTAAGGAGAGAATAAATTAAGGAGCTATTAAAAAACTATAGTCAGGGTTAAAGAAGACCAGTAAGGAGTGTTGAAGCACTCTAGGACTTACAGTAACTAGGAACCATTACCTAAAATCTAGTGGTAAGAAGGCAGAGAAGTGAACTTCCATCTCTTGCTGCTGAGTGTCATTGGAGGTCAACAGTCAAAAGGATTCAGTTGATGTAGACCACAGAAGCCAGCTTCACAGGGTATGAACAAAAAGGAGTGGAGAGATAAAAGGGCAAACAAAATATCTAGGACAATTCTCTATTTGAAATTTGCACAAACTTCTCTTGCCAGATCTGTTTTATTTCAGGTCATCATTACTAGAGAAGACCATTCAAGCTCAAGTTATAATTTGATAGTCTCAAAGTTTGAACTGTGACTGCATGATTTACAAAAACACTTGTCAGGTCCAGAATGAATAATATTTGATTAATTTTTGGACAAGTTAGATCATGTTTTGCATTGTGACCTTAGTATAGGAGAATCAACAAGTATAAAACAGCTGAATTGGAAAGAATCCTTCCCTTGGAACCCTACATTTTAGAGTGTTCTAGAAAACAGAAGGAGCAGGGTAAAACTTCTGAACACTCAAAAACGGCTCCTTACATGGGGAGAGGGGAGGAGAGGGTGAGATGTATGGAAAGAGTAACATGGAAACTTACATCACCATATGTAAAATAGATAGCCAATGGGAATTTGCTGTATGGCTCAGGAAACTCAAACAGGGGCTCTGTATCAACCTAGATGGGTGGGATGGGGAGAGATGGGAGGAAGGATCAAAAGGGAAGGGATATATGTATACTTATGGCTGATTCATGTTGAAGTTTGATAGAAAACAACAAAATTCTGTGAAGCAATCATCCTTCAATTAAAAAATAAATAAATCAAAGAGAAGTAGAAAAAGGTAAAAATCTTTTTATATTAAGTAGGCTTCCAAATATACATCATAAAATAACAAGACAATAGTTAAAGAAGTCAAGTGGTCAAAAAAAAAACACAAAAAAACAAATACAAAAAACGGCCCCTTTTCTCAGATGGTAACAGAATTTGCCAAAATAGCAAGATATTTGCTGGACTGGTTTTATGAAGGCCCTTGGTTGATTTCTGTTTCCTGAACATTTTGTTTGTTTGCCATTAGAACTTTTTCATTTTACAGGAATAACTTTTCCTTCTTAAATTTTAATGATTAGAATGCTCACTGATTTAATGAGGAGATGCCAGTAGGATAATAATGAAGTTGTAATAAAGCCAGCTTAAATCTTATGAAGAAATCCCATGAAACGTCCTTCATTCTTTCTTCTTTTTCATTCATATCTCCTCATACAACCCTTAATCACTCTACATCTTTAGATCTTCTGTGACTCTGTTGTCTTACAGTAGCATCAAGCTCTATCTTGTACCGCTAAGAAGTCTCCTAGTTTCCAAAATACTCTTGATGCCTTAGTGTGTGCAAAGTGAATAGTATCTACATGTACTTCACACATGAGAATGTAACTTTCAGGATTTCAAAAACATTATTCATGAGAATTCTTGGTAGAAAATGGTGTGAATTAGAGAACTCTGAGCAAAGGCTTGTCTTCTAGTGTCTCTTTAATGCTGCTATAGTCTGTTCCTAGTCACCCTTCTAGCACATTAGCAATAAACAAGCAAATATATAAAACAAAACTAGGTTAAATAACTGTCATTTGTGAATTCAGGGGAAAATTTTGGATCTGTATGAGAGTTTATTTCCTTGAATTACACTGAATGTTTACTGTATCCTTTGAATACATATAAAATGAATATGAAAAATGAGGTCAGATTCTGTAATCAGCTGGCTAAATAGTTGATTTAGATCTGTAAGGTTCTATATTACATTTTTGAAAATTGTTTCTTGTTGGGGTCCTTTAATGGACCGGGACCTGGTGGTCTGTAGGTGATGACAAGAAAGTGAAAGAGAGAAAGAGGCTGATATTCCCTGGCTTAGACAGAGAACCAATAAAGTCCTTGACACAGGACTTGCGTCACTCACGAAGGCATCAGGCACCCTCCCAAGGTGGGTGAAGGCACAGGGCGCCTTCTTGAGAGCTTAGAAGCCCGGGCAGGAGATTGAGCAAGACGGGTCTCTGCATTTTAAGGAATCAGCTGAAGAGAGAGAGAGTGAAAGAAAGAAAGAAGAGAAAGAAAAAAAGACACGGGGACCCAAGCTCTGATGGAGCAAAGGTGTTTTAATAAATTTTCTGTGAGTATATATAAGCTGTGGTATAAGAAGTTTCTTACGATTATGATAAAGATCAGAAAACCAAGCGTATAACAACTGTTACCAAGGGAACAAGAGATTAATAATTGCCACAAGATCGAAAGACCATCCATATCTCAAGAAACGGGATTGAGACTAAGCAGTTTTGTCATAAAGAGAATATTTACTAAAGGAGTCTCAAGCCTGTCTCACACAATGACCTTGGTTCCTGGGAGCAGCGTTCTGCTCCGCTTGAAAGAAACAAAGGACTTTTGAGAAACAGCACGTAGGAATCCTCCTGTTAAACATTCCTCGACAGTTTCTTAAAAAATGTATGCTTGATTTTAGAGCTATTGAGATTTGAAATTTTATTTCTTTTTAATTTTTGAGAATATGCTAGAACAACTTTACTGATAATGGAAAGACAAAATTTAAGGTTCTAAAGTTCTTTTTAGATGAATATAACCAGAGTGATGACTTCTCAGGTGGCACAGTGGTAAAAAATATGCCTGCCAATGCAAGAGACACAGAGATGCGGGTTTGATCCCTAGGTTGGGAACATGGGGTTGGGAAGATCTCCTGGAGTAGAAAACGGCAGAACACTCCAGTAGTCTTGCCTGGAAAATTCCATGGACAGAGGAACCTGGTGGGCTTGTATCATGGGATTGCAAAAGAGCTGGACACAACTGAATGAGCATGCAGGTAAGAACAGCCAGAGTCATAACAAATATGATGCTATCCAATTTCAGCAGAACGCAATAAAGACATCACAGAGTTATAGTTACTTCCTCGTGTTCCTCTGACTCATTTTTGCTAGTTGTAATATCTCACGTGTTCAATACGCAGATGAGCTCATGTGTGGGAGTGGGTGGATCAGCTTTCCCTTAATGCTGTAGTAGAGGAGGACTTGTTCTCCTAAAACATACATCATCACTAGCTGCCAGTTGTATTGTCTTGTTTTCCTCAGTGTATCACTTCCATTGGGAATTTTTCAGGGGAAGTGTCTGGATAGAGAATGCAAAGTTTTTAACCATTTCTTTTAATATTGGGTACCGTGTGCATGCGTGGGTGCTTAGTCACTCAGTGCTGTCCCACTCTTTGCAACCCTATGGACTAGCCTGCCAGGCTCCTCTGTCCATGGGATTTCCCAGGAAGGAATACTGAAGTGGAAAGCCATTTTATTCTCCAGGGGCTCTTCCCTATCTAGGATAGAACCAAGATCTCCTGCATTGCAGG
This sequence comes from Madoqua kirkii, assembly GCA_006408675.1. Lineage (NCBI taxonomy): Eukaryota > Metazoa > Chordata > Mammalia > Artiodactyla > Bovidae > Madoqua > Madoqua kirkii. The sequence goes on along the minus strand of SJYC01032427.1, from coordinate 13,965 downwards.
CAGATTCTTTACCATCTGAGAGACCAGGGAAGCCATATTTGGTACTGTTTTTGTGTTAAGTCACTTCAGTCTGGGTCTGACTCTTTGAGACCCTGTGCTCGGTAGCCCACCAGGTCCTCTGTCCATGGGATTCTCCGGGCAAGAATACTGGTGTGGTTGCCATACCCTCCTTTTGGAAATCTTCCCCACCCAGGGATCTAACCTGAGTCTCTTTTGTCTCTTGCATTGGCAGGTGGGTTCTTTACCACCAGCACCACCTGGGAAGTGTGTTTGGTATTAGTTCACGACATCTGTTTTTATTCCTACTAAAACTGAGTTTTAAAAATAGTTACAGTTTAAATATAGGAGCTGATCCTTTGCATAGCACACATTGACTTTAGCAAATACAAGAGCCCAATTTAGAAATTCTCATTTCCCATATGCAGACTAAGTTTGCTGTTTACTCGCTAAGTTGTATCTGATTTGTTTTGTGACCTCATAGATTGTAGCCTGTCCATGGGATTTCCCAGGCAAAAATACTGGAGTGAGTTGCCATTTCCTCCTCCAGGGGATCAAACCTGTGTCTCTTGAGTCTTCTGCATTGGCAGGAAGAATGCTTACCACTGAGCAACCATGGAAGCTGTGCAAACTAAGTTAGGTAGAGTCACTAGAAAAGGGATGCATCAATTAAGGTTCTTTTGTTAATGTACAATTGAAAGTCACCTCAGCTATTGGTTTATAATAACTTTATTAAAATATTTACATACCAAAAAATTCACCCATTTTAAATATATGATTGGCTGTTTTTCAGTGAATGTAAAGAGAGTTATGCCATTGTCATTGCAATAGTTTTATAACATTTCCATCACCCTGTAAAATTTCTATGAAGACTTTTATAATTAATCCCCACTCTCAACCTAGACCGTGGCAATTGATGATTTTATTTTTTTATATTCATCAATTTGTATTTTTCCAGATAGTCTTTATAAATGGGCTCTTTCATATCTGGATTTTTCCCTTAGCATGTTGTTTTTGAGGTTCACCCATGTTGAAATATGCATCAGTATTCTGTCACTTTTTAATTGTCTATTAGTGGATCATTCTCACTAGCACAAAAACATGATGTAATTTCCCCAGTCTTCAAAAAGGGACAAGCAGAAAGCCCTCCCTTGACACATTTTGTCCATCTATAGTTCTCACCACACATGAAAGTTTTCCCAAAAAATGTCTATACTATTGTTTCCATTTTTTCCGTTTCTTTTTTCTCTTGAAACCCTTCCAACCTGGGATTTTCTTCCTCCTGTCCAAGTACTACTTTTTTCACAATCTACAATGAGTTAAATTTCAATTTTTGTTTTATTTTACAAGTTTATTCTTAATGCAATAAATGAAAAAAAAACTCCTTTTAAAATTTGTCTAATCTCTTTATTCTTCTACATAAATTCCTCATTTCACACAGAGTAAAAGTTAAAACCCTCAAGATGATCTATTTTGCCCTATCTGATGTGAACTGATATTATGGCTATGTTCCAGTCTCCTCTTTGTGGCCTCTTTGAGCATCTATGAAAGCCACCATGGCCTTCTTGCCATTTTTGAAAAACTTTATTTCTGCATACGCCTTTCAATTGGCTATATCCTCTTTTTGGGAGAAAATTCATAAATGTATTCTCATGGCTTAATCCTTCCTTATCTATGAGGATTTCACTGAATCTATATTTTAAAATATTCCATTATCACCTTCTTAATTTTTCTCCTTAGCACTTATCAATGGCTGACAAACAGTATATTTTATTTACTTTTGTCTTGTCAATTTTTCCTGTCTCACCACAAGACTGTACTCTCTGATGGTATATATTACTAGGTGCTTAATAAACATGTGATGATTGAATGAATAAATTCCAATAATTTTTTCCAGTAAAAAGGTACTGTTAAGGGAAGCAGCAAGAAATAAAAATCCTATTGGAAAATAATAAGAACCAGCAACTTCCCTTTGGTTGTTGTCATCTCAAATTGACTCTGTGCTTGGCCATTTGCATAGCTATGGCTGATGGGATGGCAGCCCACCTGATATAAGCAGATACTAGAAAAGTACTTGCATGCTTTTATCTTCTATTTTGCTCCACTGCCTTCTCTATCAGAACAACCTCAGTCCAGACTGTTGGAGGGTGAGACACAGAGAGGAGAGTCAAGTCAACCCTGTCCCAGCTTAAGACTCCAGACATGTTACAAACTCAAAGAAAGATCTTCAAAACTACTCGGTCAAACCACAGCTTGGAGCAATTTCATGAGTGAGTCAAATTGAGCTCAAACCAGATAGAAACAACTGACCAGATAATCTATAGTCTAGGGAGCAAATATAAACATTTATTGTTATATGGCACTGAGACTTTATGATTGTCTGCTACACATCATTATAATAATAATAGATAGGTAGCTATTACAAGGATGGTTTTATACTAGAGTATCTGAGATATAGATGAATATACCAAATAATGATGTGAAGATACTGACTCACTACATATGCGCATGTGAACAATAGAAATAAAATATAAATTGAAACACATAAAACCCAACACTTAAAGAGGGCTTTGAGGGCTATGTGATAATAAAGAAGGAACAGACTGAAACATTACTTTTAAAACTAAAAACTAAAACAGAACTATTTATTTTTGGACAAAACTTGTTCAAAAGTGCATAAATTAAGTATTTGTTCTAGGAGATACACATTACCCTTAAAATGGACTATAATGCTAATATACCAAATTAACAACACAAATTATGTTTTCTTTACAAAAAAGGAGGAATCCAGCTTTCAGTTTAAGCATTTGTCATATCACTTAATGTTAAGAATAGACTTTAAAATTTCATTATTAAACAAAACATATAAAAGATGAGGCTTTAAACTTGAACTGATGTTCTGATTTCTTAATCAATGACAATGCACATACCAAAATCCCAAATGTCTTAAGACAGTAATACAGATTGAGAATTGTGAATATAACAACATTATATGCTGCTGCTGCTGCTAAGTTGCTTCAGTTGTGTCCGACTCGGTGCGACTCCATAGACGGCAGCCCACCAGGCTCCCCTGTCCCTGGGAATCTCCAGGCAAGAACACTGGATTGGGTTGCCATTTCCTTCTCCAATGCATGAAAGTGAAAAGTGAAAGTGAAGCCTCTCAGCCGTGTCCGACTCTTAGCGACCCATGGTCTACAGCCCACCAGGCTCCTTCACCCATGGGATTTTCCAGGCAAGAGTACTGGAGTGGGGTGCAACATTATATGGGCAATGTTTTAATCATAAATATCTACCAACAGAATTCTAATCTACATCAAAATTGCTCAGATAATGAGTTATCAACCATGGAGACAAAACTGCAAACCTATGCTTTTGTTGATAAACTTTTTTCACATGCAAACAAAAAGAATATCAAGGACATCTCTGTTTAACAGAACAGATATGCTCAATTTTCATAGCAATATTCTGCTAATGGATGACAGAAGATAAATGTTATTCATGATCTAAACCAACATGTTAGCTAGATTGAAAGTTGTCGCAATTAGTGTGATTTGATCTCACTATAAAGGCTGAATAGGGTGGGAAACAAAAGAAGAAATAGAGAAACTGAGATCTATGAAATCACTTTGAAATCTTACTAGCTATCTTTTTGTCAGTAAAGCCTTTAGAGAATTAAAAGATTGAGGAAGCTCTATGTAAAACCAAGATCTTCAGGACAGCAAGTGGCCATAATCTTTTACTTTTATGGAAGAGGATGCCACTTGTCACCTCCATGACTCATGTGCATTCGTGCTTAGTTGCTTCATTTGTGTCCAACTCTTTACGACTCTATGGCTTGTAGCCGTCCAAGTTCCTCTGTCCATGGGATTCTCCAGGCAAGAATACTGGAATAGGTTGCCTTTCCCTCCTCCAGGGGATCTTCCTGGCCAAGGATTTAACTCTCACTCTCCTTTCGCAGGCGAGTTCTTTACCACTAGTGCCCCTTGGGAAGCTCTCTATGAATCACACTTAGTATCAAGTAGCAGAACAAATTAAAAATTTACCAAAATTTTAAATTGTGACCAAATTAGCATTTGCAGCTAAAATAGTGACGTAAGTAAGATTTACCTGTAGGACTCATTCTAAGTTGTCCAACTTTCCCTAGCTAGAGTTTTTCTCTATTTTCATCCCCATAATAGTTATTTCATGTCATTTTTTAAGGCTTATACATTCTAAATAGTCTGATGCACAGAAAGAAATCCAAACTAATATGCTTAGGGACAAAGGACAAAGTTAGTTTTCTAAATGGTTATGTTTTTTTATAACATATTTGTGTTTTGCTATTGGGCTCTAATGGGTTAACCTGAAGCATAAATTTCGAAGGATGTATAAGTACTTTGGAGGGGATAACTCCTTGGTGGTTAGACAGTGTTTCTACCCATGAATCAGAATGTGTAGACATCTTGAAAATTGGGTGATTCTAGGCCATGCTGCTGCTGCTAAGTCGCTTCAGTCGCGTCCGACTCTGTGCGACCCCATAGATGGCAGCCCACCAGGCTCCCCCATCCAGGCAAGAACACTGGAGTGGGTTGCCATTTCCTTCTCCAATGCATGAAAGTGAAAAGTGAAAGGGAAGTCACTCAGTCATGTCTGACTCTTCAAGACCCCATGGACTGCAGCCTACCAGACTCCTCCATCCATCAGATTTTCCAGGCAAGAGTGCTGGGGTGGGGTGCCATTGCCTTCTCCAATTCTAGGCCATACACCAGTACATATAATTCATTCCCAGTAAACAATACAATGCTTTATATGGAGAAGTTTCTTTAGAAGTAATAAACACACTGTTTTAATAATGGCATCATTCCAATACTGTTAGAAAACAAGTGATATTTAAATTTGTCCTCCCTTCATTTTTATTATCTTAAGTTTTCCTCATTAAATCATTAACTTTTTCTTTATTCATTGTTTTATTACTTTGCTTAGTAAAAATATTTAAATGAAAGGAAAGTCAGAGTTGAAGATAACTCATATTTTTTAAAGTAATTAGAATACATATGCTTGTTTATGTGTGTTTAAAAACTCAGAAATATGCTCTCAAACCATCCATTTTTAAAGAAAACTTCTATAGTTACTTCATTTTTATGACTGAATTCACATTAGTTTAAACTCACTGTAGAAATGTCCCAGAAGAACACAACGTATGCAAATTGGAATGGAAGTCTGTTCTAATTGGAAAATGTAATAAAAAATACTAATTCCTTTTGTCAAGATAAATTAATTTTTCAGTACACTTCTAAAAATTATATTGAGAACTAATCTTAAACTTAAAAGTTAAAGGAACAGAAAAATTGATATATCCTTTACATTGATTCACTAGTGTAAACTTTGTATGCCATTTTATTTTATTTTTTATTTTTACTTTATTTTGCTTTACAATGCTGTATTGGTTTTGCCGTACATTGACATGAATCACCCACGGGTGTACATGAGTTTCCAATCTTGAACACTCCCTCCCACCTCCCACCCCATATCATCTCTCTGGATCATCCCCGTGCACCAGCCCCAAGCATCCTGTATCCTGTATCGAACATAGACTGGCGATTCGTTTCTTACATGTTTCAATACCATTCTCCCAAATCATCCCACCCTCTCCTTCTCCCACAGAGTCTAAAAGTCCGTTCTATACCTCTGTGTCTCTTTTGTTGTCTCACATACAGGGTCATCATTACTATCTTTCTAAATTCCATATATATGTATCAGTATACTGTATTGGTGTTTTTCTTTCTGGCTTACTTCACTCTGTATAATCGGCTCCAGTTTCATCCACCACATTAGAATTGATTCAAGCGTATTCTTTTTAATGGTTGAGTAATACTCTGTTGTGTATATGTACCATAGCTTTCTTATCCATTCGTCTGCTGATGGGCATCTAGGTTTTTTCCATGTCCTGGCTATTATAAACAGTACTTCAGTGAACATTGGGGTACATGTGTCTCCTTCAATTCTGGTTTCCTTGGTGTGTATGCCCAGCAGTGGGATTGCTGTGTCATAAGGCAGTTCTATTTGCAATTTTTTAAGGCAGAGGAACCAGAGATCGAATTGCCAACATCGCAGGGTCATCAAAAAAGCAAGAGAGTTCCAGAAAAACATCTATTTCTGCTTTATTGACTATGCCAAAGCCTTTGACTGTGTGGATCACAATAAACTGTGGAAAATTTTGAAAGAGATGGGAATAGCAGACCACCTAACCTACCTCTTGAGAAATCGGTATGCAGGTCAGGAAGCAACATTTAGAACTGGACATGTAACAACAGACTGGTTCCCAATAGGAAAAGGAGTACATCAAGGCTGTATATAGTCACTCTGCTTATTTAACTTATATGCAGAGTACATCATGAGAAATGCTGGGCTTGAGGAAGCACAAGCTGGAATCAAGATTGCCAGGCGAAATATCACTAACCTCAGATATGCAGATGACACCACCTTTATGGCAGAAAGCGAAGAGGAACTAAAAAGCCTCCTGATGAAAATGAAAGAGGAAAGCAAAAAGTTGGCTTAAAGCTCAACATTCAGAAAATGAAGATCATGGCATTCAGTCCCTTCACTTTACGGGAAATAGAAGGGGAAACAGTGGAAACAGCTTATTTTGTACTTAGCCTTTTATAAATCTGCAAAGAGAAAATTCAAAAAACCTTCATTCCTTGTTTGTTGGAAATAATATTAAAGACATAGATCTGAGTGTCAAATTTGCTCATTATGCTGCAAGAATTTGCCCACTCAGTTGATAGTACAGGGAAATAAGTGCATGTATTAATATAAACTCTATAAATGCATGTGTTATGTGCACATTGTTAAAGGATGAGTTCTTTTCAAAAGGCATATTTAAGTTTCCCATAAAATACAAAATGAACACATGTCAAAAATTTTATGTAATTTATCACAAAATGAGGACTAGTGTATTACAGTTTCTTCAAAAGAGAATTCAAAGAGCAGAGACATATTGAAAATAAGCTATTTTTGCAAACAGGGAAAAATACATCCATCAAAAAGGCAATACTCAAATGTGTATTCCTGTGGACACTGATTTGCACTTTCATTTATAAAAATCATTCATGTCACTATCAGTTTTCAGGAACTTAGTTTCATCTTGGAGTGAGTAGGAGAATCTGGCTTCTACTAATGGGATAATCTCTCTCTTAAAGCACAGAAATAAATGCCGAGAAAAACATGAAAGTCTAACACAGGCTAATCAGACTAAATTTCAGGACTTCAACTCGAAAATTTGTGGCAAAAGTATCCTCTTTCTCTGCGACAAGAATGAAGAACTTATGCTAGGAGTCACTGACAACACTCGTGGGTCCAAAAATGCAGATATTATATTTGATGAGTCTGGATCCTATGCTAAGGCAGAAGAGCCAAATGTATAAAAGCATTGGTTCAAAGTATTATTTCTGAAAATTCTACAACTATTTCTAACTACTCTTAGAATCTGAACTAGTACAAATATAATAATAAATGGGCTAAAAGTTTTCTCTATCCAGGGTTATTAGATATTGCTGTTGTTAGTTAATATTATGCTATATTAAAATAATTAGATGCAATTTTCTCAAGCGTATTTTTAGTCAATGCATAACATTTCCTTTGAAAGTTTTGTGGAATAAAAATTTATTCCAAAGAATCAATGAAACTAGAATAAAATATTTTAAAGAAATTTAATAAGAAGGTAAGCCCTTAAATTTAACTTTTAATGAATTGAAAGTATAGTGTTGAAATTTTCTCTTTCTCTTTCTGTAAATACATTTAGAAAACTTGAAAAGAAATAGCAGATTAATACACTTGTTGCAAAATTTACATCATTTTGAAATTGTCCCAATTGTCCCTCAGCATACAGGCAATCATTAATGAATTAAGATTTTATTTTTTACTGTCAATGGCATCTAATTTTTTATTCTCAGAAAAAAATTTCAACTTGTTTTAATATTCACTGGCAGTAAAATTCACTGGTAGAAAATTCATTTCTTTCAAGAGACTAAATATCAATTATGCTTCTAATATGATTTGATGCTTTTTAAGAGAGTATTGTACTAATCACATTATCACATTTTTGCTTCAGTTAAAGGCAATCTTACTTTGCTATTACTCTTCTCCATGTAGTTTATATAAGCACAAGTTTCAAAAGAAAACCTTGCTTGTAATTAGAGCAGATTTCCTCACAGAAATTAGTATTATTCTTGATTTGAGGAATTCATTGCAAAGTTTCAAGCTGATTAACTGGTAAAAGGAAATGTTCCATGGCCTTAAGGAAACAGACTTCTTGAACAGACTTCTTTGTTTCTTTAAATTCTACCCGTGCTACAAAATTTTCAGTAGAGGAGAATTGAATATACCATTGACATTGTGCATATCTCATAAAAAGATACATAATTGAAATTTAAGTAAACCACAGTAGGTTTCCCTAGTGGCTCAGATGATAAAGAATCCACCTGCAAGGCAGGATACCTTGGTTTGGTCACTAAGTTGGGAAGATCCCCTGGAGGAGGGCATGGCAATGCTTTCCAGTATTCTTGAGAATCCCATGGACAGAAGAACCTGGCAGGCTGCAGTCCATGGGGTTGCAAAAAGTTAGACATGACTAATTACAGCACAACACAAACCACAGAATTTAAAACTTCAGAGCCACAAGATGAGGCTCAACAGGAACAGAAAACTCAGAAACACATCCACACAATCAGAAAATGAATTTTCTAAAGCACAAACACTCAAATAATTCTCAGAATTTCAGTGTAGTAGGATACTGGAGTAGAATCTGGCTTTCTGCCAAAGGAGTTTTTAAATGCTCCCATTTTCATACATGAAAGAAAGCAAAGAGAGCATGATTTCCAGCCCTGGAAAGATACCATTAATGCAAAGAAGTTTCTGCACTTTTAAAATTAAACCTTAGAGCATAAGGACACAAAAATGTATCAGTAGCAAAAATCTAATCTTTCAGAAGAATATGGAATGATATAGAAGGGAAAGACTGGTTAAAATAATGCTTCCCTGAAAGGTGATTAGTATTTTAATTCCTTTTGTTCTGAAATGTGAATTTTATTTGCTGAGTAGCTGACACCTTTTGTGAATAACAAGGATAGACTTGAAGCCTGGTCCTCTTATGTCCTTTCTGTTCTTTTTTGTCTTCTTAATTCCTAAAGAAACTATGAAAACAATAATTTTATCTTAAAAAAAAATTTCAACAAGGTATGTTTTAATGGCCCTTATTTTATGAAGTTTTGTTTTTCTCCTTATATTTTTTCAGAGTCTGACTCTATCTCTATGTTCCAGTTTCTTTCCCTGTAAAATAAATGCAAATAATTGCCTCACAGAGTTGATACGTCTCACATGAAGGTTCATAAATCATCTAGCACAATGTCAAGTAAGTATTCTATAAAATACATACTGTTGCTTTTAACATCAGGTTTTGGAGGAGGATTATTTGAGAGGTATCTCCAAACAAAGTATACACTAACATCTGAAACTCTAAGAAAATGAATTGATCTTTGTCTTTCTAACATGTGATACATATTTTATTCTTTTTTGAGTCAAATGGCATATACAATAAAATAATTGCTCTTGATGATGAGATCTTTTATGAGGAGTAACATTTATGGATATCTTTAGTAGCTGCTTACAAAATGCCATGCCTTACACTTAGCACAGATTTACTCATTCAATCATCCTGAAAAACATATAAGTCAGATACTGATAATACACTAATAGGCAACATAAATGAAGGTCAGAAAAGTTAACTCTTCTGGCCTTCAGTGATGGTAACTCACCTAGAGCCAGGCATTTTGGAGTAAACACAAGTGGACTTTAGGAAGAATTGCTAAGAACAAAGCTAATGGAAGAGACAGAATTCCAGCTGCACTATTTCAAATCCTAAAAGATGATGTTGTTAAAGTGCTGCACTCAAAATGTCTGCAAATTCGGAAAAATCAGCAGTGGCCAAAGGACTGGAAAAGGTCAGATTTCATTCCAATCCCAAAGAAGCACAATGCCATAGAATGTTCAAACTACCACATGATTGTGCTCATTTTACATGCTAGAAATGTTCTGTTCAAAATCCTTCAAGCCAAGCTTCAGCAGTACATGGACCAAGAACTTCTAGATGTATAAGCTGGGTTTAGAAAAGGCAGAGGAACTAGAGATCAAATTGCAAACATTGATTGGATCATGGAGAAAGACAGGGAGTTCCAGAAAAACATCTACTCTGTTTCATTGACTACACGAAAATCTTTGACTGTGTGCATCACAACAAACTGTAAAAAATTCTTAGAGAGATGAGAATACCTGACAACCTTATCTGTCTCCTGAGAAACCAGTTGTCAAGAGGCAACAGAACTGGACACAGAACAAGGGATTAGCTCAAAATTAGAAGAGTATGATAAGGCTGTATATCATCACCCTGCTTATTTAACTTATATGCAGAGTATAATATATGAAATTTAGGGCTAGATGAAGCACAAGCTGGAATCAAGATTGCTGGGAGAAATATCAACAACTCCAGATACACAAATGGTACCACTCTGATGGCAGAAAATGAAGAGGAACTGAAGAGTCTCATGAGGGTGTAGAGGAGAGTGAAAAAGCTGGCTTAAAACTCAACACTCAAAAAAACTAAGATCATGACATCTGGTCTCATTACTTCATGACAAATAGAAGGTGAAAAAGTGGAAAAATTTATTTTCTTGGGGCCCAAAATCACTGTGGATGGCGACTGCAGCCATGAAATTAAAAGACACTTACTCTTTAAAAGGAAAACTGTGAGAAACCTAGACAGGTATTAAAAAACAAGGACATCACTTTGCTAAAGACCTGTTAGTCAAAGCTATGGTTTTTCCAGTAGTTATGTATGGATGTGAGAATTGAACAATGATGAAGGCTGACCACCAAAAAACTGATGTTTTCTAACTGTGGTGCTGCAGAAGACTCTTGAGAGTCCCTTCAACTGCAAGGAAATCAAGCCAGTCAGTCCTATAAGAAATCAATTCTGAATAGTCACTGCAAGGAATATTGCTGAAACTAAAGCTCTAATACTTTGTCCACCTGATGTGAAGAGGCAGCTCACTGGAAAAGACACTGATGCTGGGAAAGATAGAAGGCAAAAGGAGAAGGGAGTGGCAGAGGATGAGACGGTTAGGTTGTATTACAGACTCGGTGGACATGAATTTGCGCAAACTCTTGGAGACAGTGAAGGACAGAGGAGCCTGGTGTGCTGTAATCCATGGGGTTCAAAGAGCTAGCAACTGAACATGACTTAGCAACTGAACAACAACTCTTGTTGTAAAGCATCGTTGTTAATTTGGATTGTATTGAAACATATATAATGTGTGGGTTAAAGAAGTCCTTTGTTGCAATGTCCCAAGGATACTATTTACTGCTGTTGGTACAATTTCAGTAAGATACAGACAATGAAGACAAATTAAGAGCAGTGTGAACAATAAAATAAAATACTTGCAGCTCTTGTCTCTGAAGAATGTTGGCAAGTGCCGAAGACATTCAGCTTCAGAGGAGTTGGCAGAATGATTTCTTCTTTCATGTATTGGAAATTCTGAAACACGGAAGAGAAATTGGAACTGACATTCCCTGAAGCTACAGGAATGAGTTAGAACAACTGACTGGAGACATACTTTGATTTCAGTATAAGGAAGAGTTGCTTAGCTGAGCTATTTAGCAATGTAATGAGTTGCTTATATGATTAGGAGGGTCTCGTGCTTAAAATGTTTTGTCTTCTCAATAAAATATGTTGAAGTTATGTAAGATTTAATAGTAAAATGTATGCTTAGATGACAGTTTGATTTTTTTTTTATCCTGAACATCAAATATGTGTTCATTACTCTCAACTCTCCACTCCCCATAGAAGTGGAAGGTAGGTATAGCACATTAATGAAATCTAAAGCAAATCCCCAAATCTCATTTGAACAATTAAATTCTAACCTCCTTCCTTTATCAAAACCTTCCTGGAGTTGTTAACAAGCAAGACTACCAAGTTGATTTACATTTTAGAGCTTTCTCATTTTCTGATTTCAGCAGGGATGGAGGGAAATTAAGAATAAATAAGCAGAGAGAAACAGGTACCTCAAGTTTTTAGATGTTACTTGTTAAGGGTTAATTTGTTTGCACACTGACCCCCAAAGCAGAGTCTCCATTTTCATATTTTCTCCACTAGTGCAGATGTGGGTGCTCAGCTGCTTCAGTCCTGTCTGATTCTTAGCATCTCTAGGTACTGTGGCCGGCCAGGCTGCTCTGTCCGTGGGTTCTCCGGGCAAGAATACTGGATTGGGTTGCCATGCCTTCCTCCAGGGGATCTTCCTGACCCAGAGATCAAAACTGCATCTCTTATGTCTCATGCATTGGCAGACAGATTCTTTATCACTAGTGCCACCATACATATTTGCAAAAATCATTGCAATTATTTTACCCATCTTCCTCTTTAAAAGAACTCTCCCTTCCTTTCATCTTTCCCTCCTCTGAATACTCTTCTGTTTTTCCATGCCATTATTCCTCAGCAAGTGACCTCACATATTAAAATAATTTAATGAGAATACTGTTGATTCTTTCATAAGTTCAGTTCAGTCTCCCAGTTGTGTCTCACTCTCTGTGACCCTATGGACTGCAGCACGCCAGGCTGCCCTGTCCATCACCTACTCTCAGAGCTAGAAACAGTTAATTTCTACACTTACAATTTAACTTTCATCTATATATCTTTGAATTAAATACTCTATGCCATTGTCTTTCATGGGTTGTCCCAGGACCAGTAGCCTTGACATCTCCTGAGCTTGTTAGAAATTCAGAACCTCAGGTCTTATCTCAGAACTTACTGAATCCTTAGGTCCTTTTAAGTCTTCCAAAGTTTAATTTCCACCTATATGCTGATTTGTTTGTCTCTTAGTTTATCCAATCACTCTTTCATTAGAGAAATATTTTTTAAGGATCTATTATGTTCATAGCACTATCCTAAATGTTAGACATACAGTGTTAAAAAGTATAAACAAGATACTAGCCCTCTAGTAGTTTATAGCAATGAACAGACAAATAAAATTATTTCAGACATATCTTCCAAAGTTTAATTTCCACCTATATGCTGATTTGTTTGTCTCTTAGTTTATCCAATCACTCTTTCATTAGAGAAATATTTTTTAAGGATCTATTATGTTCATAGCACTATCCTAAATGTTAGACATACAGTGTTAAAAAGTATAAACAAGATACTAGCCCTCTAGTAGTTTATAGCAATGAACAGACAAATAAAATTATTTCAGACATATGTTAACAAATACTTTTCTGAGTCTGTGATTTGCCGTTCCATTCTCTTAATATTGGCTTTTGAAGGGCAGCAACTTTTTAATTTTGAAGAAGCCCAGCTTACCAAATTATTTATTTATAGATTACCCTGTACAACTATTGTGAAGAAATCTTTCCCTATTCCAAGCAACACAATTTTATTTCATTTAGGAATTATATAGTTTTGAGTTTTATGTTTAGATCTATGATTCATGTTGAGTTATATTTGTTCATGATACAAAGATGCATGAAGGTTCATATTTTGTTTTGAATAGAAATATCCAATTAATTCAACACCATTTGCAGAAGAGTCTTTCTATACTGAATTAATTGCCTTTGAACTTTTGTCAGAAATTAGTTGTCCATAAATATGTGCGTCTATATTTGGATTCGCTCTTCTGTTCCTTTGATCTGTTTCACTCCTTTTGCCCCAATATTGGATTCTTTTGATCATGGCAGCTTTATAATAACCATACCGCAATTCATGGGATCAGGAGTCTTAGCCCTCCAACTTTGTTGTTATTTTTCAAAAAAAAAGATATTTTTATTTTAGCTATTCCAGGCCCTAAACATTCTGAAATTTAAAATTCAGTTATTTGGTTTCTATTTTTCTTTTTTCTTTTAAGTTTACAGGAATTTTGATTGGTATTGTGTTGAATATACACT
>SJYC01032425.1:0-14848 GCA_006408675.1 Madoqua kirkii | reverse complement strand
CAAGAAACATCTTGAAATCAATGACTCATTTATTCATTTATTAGGATTCATAGCAGAAATTCTTCTGAAAAAGAATGAAAGGGTTGACAAAATTTATTGTGTTTAATGTAGACAAAATAAAGCTTTTAAAATATGTAATACAGTTGATTAGAAAATGAAACCATATACAAATGTTCAAAGTGACAATCCTCACTCTTAATACTGCCCCCTCCTACTCTACCACTTAAGTAACTCATTTTAATATTGTCTCTGTTTCCAAGGAAATATGATCATAACTAATCTTACATTCCTCCCATTTCTTACAAAAGTTAGCAATGCACACATAACGTGTACATTGTCTGGTTTTCTGTTTGTTAGTTTTAGAATGAGTAATAAGAATTAAATAAAGCTGCCCAAGTACTTCCCTGGTGACTCAGATGGTAAAGTGTCTGCCTGCAACGTGGGCGACCTGGGTTCTATCCCTGGGGCGGGAAGATCCCCTGGGGGAAATGGCAACCCACTCCAGTACACTTGCCTGGAAAATTCCATGGATGGAGGAGCCTGGTAGGCTACAGTCCACGGGGTTGCAAAGAGTTGGACATGACTGAGTGGCTTCACAAGTACTATTATATTTGACTTGTCAGTTTCATAGAGTCCAACTGAATATCTTGGAAATCTGTTCACATTAGCACATGTAGAGTTTCCTTATTATTTTTTTCCTTCATATTTTCAACAGTTGTAGGCATTCCATTGTGAGACTGTTTCCTAGTTTACTTAATCAGTCCCATATGAATGAACACTGTGTGTGTTAGTTGCTCAGTCATGTCCGACTCTTTGTAACTCCATGGATTATAGCCCATCAGGTTCTATCTATGGAATTCTGCAGGCAAGAATACTGGAGTGGGTTGCCATGCCTATCTCCAGAGAATCTTTCCAACCCAGGGATTGAACCCAGGTCTCTTGCATTTTAGGCAGATTCTTTACAATTTAAGCTACCCAGGAAGCCTATGAACACTGAGTCGCTACTAATTCTTTGACTTAAAAAAAAAAAAATCAATGAATAA
Organism: Madoqua kirkii; assembly: GCA_006408675.1. Classification (NCBI taxonomy): domain Eukaryota; kingdom Metazoa; phylum Chordata; class Mammalia; order Artiodactyla; family Bovidae; genus Madoqua; species Madoqua kirkii. The sequence goes on along the minus strand of SJYC01032425.1, from coordinate 13,805 downwards.
ACTCTCAAACATATTTTAATTATATGCCATAATATCTGAAAGATGTACTCTAAGAAGTGAGGTTAGGCAAATATATTTGTAATATTAAGAGAAACTGGTAAGATTATTTGAAGATTTTCTATATGTTATTAACTATTCACTAAATTATTAACTAAAGCACAAGTATAGCAGCATCCCTCTGGCCAGCACCTACAACTCCCCTGTTAGTATCTTTCAGATGGAACCAGAAGTTTATATTTTATTTGGCCTCATAGGTTATACTTTCTTTGACCTCATATATTATGAGAGTCTTTCCTTGAAAAGCACCTAAAATTTCTGAAACTTTCCTTCTGTTCATTTGCCTGAAGTGAAACTTTTTTGAACTATTAATATATTTTCTTCAGGGAATAGTTCATAAGAAACAGAGTATTCTTCATATTCTGGTCACATAGGAACTCAGGCATAAATAAGAACTCTCTAAATTAGGTGTTTAGGGACTTGTTTTTAGCAGAAATTAGAATATCTTTGCTTACATATAAAATTACACATGAAAATCTGTTAACTTAGTTTATATTGTCAATTTTAAAGTCATTTTCCCTAGGTAATGATGAGTTCCTTTCAAATTATCACAAATTCTGACTAAATAGGGTTCAAGTTAATAATTTCTATTCAAGGAACAGTCAAATGATACACCGCCTACACTATACCCACAATGACTTCTGAAGTACATCTTCAATTTATAAATTATATTGCATAAGATTCCAAGAGAGGACAAACTTTTATGTGAAATGGTGACCATTTTTTTGCATCTAATAATGCTCGGATATTTTATATATTTTTATTCCCTATATTTTCCACACACTGAATTTCTGCTGATATGTTTATAAACAAAACAAAAATAATTTATAAAGGATGGAGGAGCCTGGTAGGCTACAGTCCACGGGGTTGCAAAGAGTTGGACATGACTGAGTGGCTTCACAAGTACTATTATATTTGACTTGTCAGTTTCATAGAGTCCAACTGAATATCTTGGAAATCTGTTCACATTAGCACATGGAGAGTTTCCTTATTATTTTTTTCCTTCATATTTTCAACAGTTGTAGGCATTCCATTGTGAGACTGTTTCCTAGTTTACTTAATCAGTCCCATATGAATGAACACTGTGTGTGTTAGTTGCTCAGTCATGTCCGACTCTTTGTAACTCCATGGATTATAGCCCATCAGGTTCTATCTATGGAATTCTGCAGGCAAGAATACTGGAGTGGGTTGCCATGCCTATCTCCAGAGAATCTTTCCAACCCAGGGATTGAACCCAGGTCTCTTGCATTTTAGGCAGATTCTTTACAATTTAAGCTACCCAGGAAGCCTATGAACACTGAGTCGCTACTAATTCTTTGACTTAAAAAAAAAAAAATCAATGAATAAACTCTCAAACATATTTTAATTATATGCCATAATATCTGAAAGATATACTCTAAGAAGTGAGGTTAGGCAAATATATTTGTAATATTAAGAGAAACTGGTAAGATTATTTGAAGATTTTCTATATGTTATTAACTATTCACTAAATTATTAACTAAAGCACAAGTATAGCAGCATCCCTCTGGCCAGCACCTACAACTCCCCTGTTAGTATCTTTCAGATGGAACCAGAAGTTTATATTTTATTTGGCCTCATAGGTTATACTTTCTTTGACCTCATATATTATGAGAGTCTTTCCTTGAAAAGCACCTAAAATTTCTGAAACTTTCCTTCTGTTCATTTGCCTGAAGTGAAACTTTTTTGAACTATTAATATATTTTCTTCAGGGAATAGTTCATAAGAAACAGAGTATTCTTCATATTCTGGTCACATAGGAACTCAGGCATAAATAAGAACTCTCTAAATTAGGTGTTTAGGGACTTGTTTTTAGCAGAAATTAGAATATCTTTGCTACATATAAAATTACACATGAAAATCTGTTAACTTAGTTTATATTGTCAATTTTAAAGTCATTTTCCCTAGGTAATGATGAGTTCCTTTCAAATTATCACAAATTCTGACTAAATAGGGTTCAAGTTAATAATTTCTATTCAAGGAACAGTCAAATGATACACCGCCTACACTATACCCACAATGACTTCTGAAGTACATCTTCAATTTATAAATTATATTGCATAAGATTCCAAGAGAGGACAAACTTTTATGTGAAATGGTGACCATTTTTTTGCATCTAATAATGCTCGGATATTTTATATATTTTTATTCCCTATATTTTCCACACACTGAATTTCTGCTGATATGTTTATAAACAAAACAAAAATAATTTATAAGATATTAGTTATAATTCAAGAAAATAAATCCTCTTCATATTGCAACTCAAGAATTTAGACTTCTTCAACCTTGCTGCTCAATGATACTTCAATAATTTTGTTTAAGAAAGTGACATTTACATCCCAGGTATCCATGTTCTAAACAGCAGGATGGAGGATCAATTGAAAATAAAAAAGTAAAACTTATGCCAGTGTTCTCCTAAGAAAGTTTTCTGGAATCTGCTACATGATAAGTTTCACCTCCTTAACATTGACCGGAACTTAATCTTTTGGCCATGCTAACAGAAAGGGAGGCTGGGAAATGTAAGTTTATTGCTGAGTAGCCATTTTTCAAGATGAATATTAATATAATTGACTAAAGAGCCAAACAAGCCTAAATAATACAAGTTTATATTCCAAAATAAAATGTTGTCTGACTAGAAGTCTCTGAAGTTCTGGCAAAACAGTGAAGGAAAATAAAAAGTGAAAACATTAAAAAGAAAGAAACTCACAAGAGCATCAAAAATTAGCATGTCTAGTTAGGCAAATTTTTAGAGTCCAGAAAGACTTTCTATTAACAAAAGAGCTTCACTGGAAGACAACAGGGCAAGCTTCAACACATTTTTTTTTTTTTTTTGGTTGTTTGTTTCCTGCCACCTGGAAATATTCAGGAAAACTTGCCATCATTAAATGAGATTTTGAGTATTTAGCTTCTGCTTTTGGATCTCCAAACTTTCAGACTACAGTTTCCACAAAAATCAAAGTTATGGACCTGCTGATGGCACAATGTGAACAGGGAAATGAAATCCTCAAAGTCCTATAGGATTCATTGAAAGCCTTGCTGGGTCTCCATGGTAGGGACTGCTGCTTTTCTGTGTGTGTGTGTGTGTGTGTGTGTGTGTGTGTGTGTGTGTGTGTTTGCTAAGACAGTGGTTTTGTTTATTAACTTCATGTGGTCATGGAACTACTCAGTGGGAAAAGGAGAAAAGTCTACTTTAGATCAGTAAAAACTTTAATGATAGATACTGTTAATTAGACCAGAAGCTGTGCATATCAGCTGATTTTTCACTAAATATCTAAGAGATTTTATTATTCACCTATTCAAGAATATATTGAGATTTTCTCCCCTTAGCACTAGGTACACAGTGATGACCAAAATAGTTGTGGTCCTCACTCAGGTAAAAGATGTCATCTATTTGTTGATCAAGAGATAATTTACCTACACCCTCCCTTTCATTACCTTATGTTGGCAAACTCCCAAACTAGACAAAATGTTCTTAGTTTGAGGAAAATAACTACCATCAAGTCTGTATCACAAAGAGTACCTTACACATGAAAACAGAGAAACAGATGCATGAGGATATAGATACAGGGAAATCTTCTGATATATATTTTTAAAAGCCTAAGGAGAAAATTGTAGAAAGCTGTATGATGATCTCACTAAGATGGATGAAAAACTATTGAAAGCAATAAAAAGTGGATTAGAAATCACTTTCGATCTAAAGTGGAGAAATTTGCTTGATATCAGGAAAGTATTTAAGCCAATTCAAAATTCACTAAATACAAAAAATGTAAATCAGAATTATGGGATATAATTAACTACAGAATATAAAACAAATATGTATAGGTTAAATTATGAAATTTTCTACAGAAATAGTGATAAAAGAAATATTATTAGGAAAATGATTAGGCAAGAGATACACTCAATGAAGACAAAGACAGCAAAGTCAACATTTACTTACACATGCCTAAAATAGACTTAAGGGTTTATTTTATTGGAGACAAAATTAATAAAAAAAGACATGATTGTCATTATTTTTAGACCACATTACTTGATGTGATGAAGCAAGAACAAAGTAGTGCTAGTAAATAATTTTAAAATCCTATCAAAATATGATGTATCCTATAGTTTTGTGTTTAGAATATGTGGTACCAGAGCAAGTGCATCATGTTGATAAAATGGCTTTATCAAGCTTTAATTCCAGAGGCATTTGTGTCTTCTGTAGTGATTGGCCCAAAAGAACCAATATTCATAGATTTAATTATGGTCATGAGTTTGAGTAAACTCAAAGATAGTGAAAGACAGGGAAGCCTGGTCTGCTGCAGTTCATGGGGTTGCAAAGAGTTGGACACAACTTTGTGCCTGAAAAATAGCATATAATAGGAATTCTGTTAAATCTAGAAATATTGAAGAAAAGTTTGTTATTAGTTAAAAGTAAAGATATGCTGTGAATGTCCTCTAAGGATAATGCAAAAGAGCGTAGTTACGTTACTGGCATCAAAAGGTCCCCTGGAGAAAAATGTATGTGAGGCCAAAGTAGTGAGGCCACTAACTGCTCAATGATTCTGGAAGAGCAACTGTCTCTGATAAGAAATTAGTGTAGATTCCTCAGTTTCCTTAGGGCTTAGAGAACTACACTTACGTAAGAGTAGGAACCAAGCAGTTGGGAGTAAGAAACAGTCAAAATAGTTAATAGTACTTTGGGGGTTTTAGAGCTTAACTCTGTCAAATAAACTTGAAAAGTTCTTTGCTAACAGACTGAATTAATTACAGTGCAACTCCTGACTAAGGAATCTGTGATCATTTTAAAATTAAATAAGATAATCATAATTACATGATATGGACATAGAGCTGTATAATTTTAGAATACTTTTAAAAGATATATATGTATATACTTAAAGGCTAAAATAATTGACATAATTCTCACTGTAACACTATTTCTCTGTATCTCACACTGGAATGTAAGTTTCTTAATAGCAGGGACAATGAAATTCAATTCATCTTTAAATGTGGATCACTGGACACATTGAAGGTGCTCAAAAAATGTTTAATGAATAAATCTAAGGGAGAATGAAAAGCAACTGAAAACAGTTATTTACACCATACATGCCAGTGTGATGAAATTTCTACTTTGAAAGAAATCAATCATTCCACTTTTGAACCATGTATTGCTTTTCTCTGCATTTTCTAAACCCAGCTTGAACACCTGGAAGTTCTTGGTTCGTGCACTGTTGAAGACTCACCTGGAGAATTTTGAGCATTACTTTGCTGGTGTGTGAGATGAGTGAAATTGTATGGTAGCTTGAACATTCTTTGGCATTGCCTTTCTTTGGTATTGGAATGAAAACTGAACTTTTCAGCCCTGTGGTCACTGCTGAGTTTTCCAAATTTGCTGACATATTGAGTGCAGCACTTTCACAGCATCGTCATTTAGGATTTAAATAGCTCAGCTAAAATTCCACTACCTCCACTAGTTTGGTTTGTAGTGATGCTTCCTAAGGCCCATTTGACTTCACGTTCCAGGATGTCTGGATCTAGGTGAGTGATCACACTATCAGAGTTATCTGGGTCATGAAGATCTTTTTAGTATAGTTCTTCTGTGTATTCTTGCCACTTCTTAATATCTTCTGCTTCTGTTAGGTCCATACAGTCCCTGTCCTTTATTGTGCCAATCTTTCCATATAATATACCCTTGGTATCTCTAATTTTCTTGAATAGATCTCAGGTCTTTCCCATTCTACTATTTTCCTCTATTTCTTTGCATTGATCACTTGAAGTCTTTCTTATCTCTCCTTCCGATTCTTTGAAACACTGCATTCAGATGAGTGTATCTTTCCTTTTCTCCCTTGCCTTTCCCTTCTTTTCTTTCCTCAACTATTTGTAAGACCTTCTCAGCAAACCATTTTGCCTTTTTGCATTTCTTTTTCTTGGGGATGGTCTTGATCATTGCTTTCTGTACAATATTACAAACCTCCATCCACAGGTCTGCAGGCACTCTGTCTATTAGACCTAATCCCTTGAATCTATTTGTCACTTCCACTATATAATCATAAGGGATTTAATTTAGGTCATACCTGAATGGTTATGTGATTTTCCCTACTTTCTTCAATTTAAGTCTGAATTTTGTAATGAGTTCATGAGACATGGTCAGCTGAGACAGGGTCAGCTCCTAGTCTTGTTTTTGCTGACTGTATACAGAGTCTCCATCTTTGGCTGCAAAGAATATAATCAATCTGATTTTGGTATTCACTATCTGGTGATGTTCACGTGTAGAGTTGTCTCTTGTGTTTTTGGAAGAGGGTGTTTGCTATGACTAGTGAGTTCTCTTGGCAAAACTCTGCTAGCCATTGCACTGTTTGATTTTGTGCTTCAAGGTCAAACTTATCTGTTACTCCAGGTATCTCTTGACTTCCTACTTTTGCATTCCAGTCCCCTATGATGAAAGGACATCTTTTTTTTGGTGTTCATTATAGGAGGTTGTGTAAGTCATCACAGAACTGTTCAGCTTCTTCAGCATTACTGCTCAGGGCATAGACTTAGATTACTGTGATATTGAATACCTTGCCTTGGAAATAAACAGAGAAAGCAAGAGAGTTCCAGAAAAATATCTATGTCTGCTTTATTGACTACTCCAAAGCTTTTTGACTGTGTGGATAATGACAAACTGTGGAAAATTCTTAAACAGATGGGAATACCAGACCACCTTACCTGAGAAACCTGTATGCAAGTCAATAGGCAATAGAACTGGATGTGGAACAATGGACTGATTCCAAATTGGAAAAGGAGTACGTGAAGGCTGTATATTGTCACTCTGCTTATTTAACTTATATGCAGAGTACATAATGAGAAATGCCTGCTTGGATGAAGCACAAGTTGGAATCAAGCCTGCTGGGAGAAATGTCAATAACCTCAGGTATGCAGATGACACCACCCTTATGGCAGGAAGCAAAGAGGAACTAAAGACCCACTTGATAAAAGTGAAAGAAGAGAGTGAAAAAGCTGGCTTAAAACAGAACATTAAAAAAACTAAGATCATGTCATCTGGTCCCATCACTTCATGGCAAATAGATGGGGAAACAATGGAAAGAGTGGCAGACTTTATTTTGGGGGGCTATCCAATATCACTGCAGATGGTGACTGCAGCCATGAAATTAAAAGATGCTTGATCTTTGGAAGGAAGCTATGGCCAAACTAGACAGCATATTAAAAAGCAGAAACATTACTTTGCTGACAAACGTCCATCAATGAAAGTATGGTTTTTCCAGTAGTCATGTATGGATGTAAGAGTTTACCTTAAAGAAAGATGAGCACTGAAGAATTGATGCTTTTGAACTGTGGTGTTGAAGAAGACTCTTGAGAGTCCCTTGGACTGCAAGGAGATCCAACCAGTCCATCCTAAAGGAAATCAGTCCTGAATATCATTGGAAGGACTGATGCTGAAGCTGAAGCTCCAATGCAATGGCCAGCTGACATAAAAAACTGACTCATTGTTTCTAACTCTTGATCCAAGACCTTATCTTAAATCCAATCAAATATGGTCAAATCTCAGTATATTTTCCTGTTCCATCTCAGATTTAAGTTGTCAGGAAAAGAAATTCCCTCCTTTTTATAGATTAATGGTTATAATCTCCAATTAGATGCTCCATACCTGCCCATCTATTATGGCCACTTAAGCAAATGTGAGTATTTATATTTAAATTAATTGAGTTAAAATGCAATATAAATTTTCTCAAAATTTTCCCTGGACACATTTCAAGTGCCCAGTGGCCTCAAGTTTAGTGGTTTTAGTTTTGGACAATGGAGGTATAGAAACTTCTCATTACTGTAGAAAGTTCTGTTTAACAACACTGTTTCATGTAATTCAGCAGTCGTTTTCTCTGTCTCAAATCTCCTATTTCCCGTATTTATTTAAAATTTTCTCTGTCCTTCCCAAACCTGATATTTCTTCTTTATGCCATATCTACTAGACAGATTTTTTTTTAGTATTTCCTAGATTGCCAGGAGAAACATCAATAACCTCAGTTATGCAGATGACACCACCCTTATGGCAGAAAGTGAAGAGGAACTAAAAACCCTCTTGATAAATGTGAAAAAGGAGAGTGAAAAAGTTGGCTTAAAGCTCAACATTCAGAAAACGAAGATCATGGCATCTGATCCCATCACTTAATGAGAAATAGATGGGGAAACATTGGAAACAGTTTCAGAGTTTATTTTTCTGGGCTCCAAAATCACTGCAGATGATGATTGCAGCCATGAAATTAAAAGACGCTCACTCCTTGGAAGAAAAGTTATGAACAACCGAGATAGCGTATTCAAAAGCAGAGACATTATTTTGCTGACTAAGGTCTGTCTAGTCAAGGCTATGGTTTTTCCTGTGGTCATGTATGGATGTGAGAGTTGGACTGTGAAGAAAGCTGAACGCCGAAGAACTAATGCTTTTGAACTGCGGTGTTGGAGAAGATTCTTGAGAGTCCCTTGGACTGCAAGGAGTTCCAACCAGTCCATTCTGAAGGAGATCAGCCCTGGGATTTCTTTGAAGGGAATGATGCTAAAGCTGAAACTCCAGTACTTTGGCCACCTCATGCGAAGAGTTGACTCACTGGAAAAGACTCTGATGCTGGGAGGGATTGGGGGCAGGAGTAGAAGGGGACGACAGAGGATGAGATGGCTGGATGGCATCACTGACTTGACGGATGTGAGTCTGAGTGAACTCCGGGAGTTGGTGATGGACAGGGAGGCCTGGTGTGCTGGGATTCATGGGGTCACAGAGTCAGACATGACTGAGTGACTGAACTGAACTGAACTGAACTGAGGGACACCTTTTGGGCTTCCCTACAACTCAGCTGGTAAAGAATCTACCTGCAATGTAGGAGACCCCAGTTCAATTCCTGGGCCAGGAAGATCCCCTGGAGAAGGGATAGGCTACCCATTCCAGTATTGTTGGGTTTCCCTGGTGGCCCAGACAGTAGAGAAGCTGCCTGCAATGCAGGAGACTTGAGTTCCATTCCTGGTTTGGGAAGATCCCCTGGAGGAAGTCATGGCAACCCACTCCATGGAGAGAGGAGCCTGGTGGCTACAGTCCACAAGGTCACAATGAGTCAGACACACTGAGCAGCTAAGCACAGCACAGCACAGGGAACAAAATGCAAACCATCACTTGTAAACTTTTTATCATCTTATCCCAAACCTACAAACCAAGTGAATTCATAGCCAGCATCTCCTTCTACTTGGAGTTCTCTCAATGTCTATTTGTTTTGAATTTTCATATCTTTCTCCCTTATTAGGATATGGTTACTTAAAATGTTTCTCATTTCTCTATTTTATCTTCAGTTTGTCTCTCCCAATTAGCTTATTACAGCAGTATTTTCATTTTTTTAGGTTCTCTTTATTTACAATAGAACAATTTTTCCCCCTTTATGCACATGCTTTTATCTACCATTTTTTAAGGAGCTATACTCACTGTAATCCTAATATAATAAGAATTTCACACTTCTTTCCTTAATATCTCTACTAATTCTGTTCCTATTCAGCATATCAATTTCCTGGCTATTGAATTTAAAATGTATATTTCAGTACTTACCTTACTCAATATTCACTGAACACATAACTTCCCATTTTTTTCATTCTTCAAATATTGTATTTCCTTGGATTCTTTGACATCAGACTTTTAAATTACATTTATTTCACTAATATCAAGCCCTGTGAAGATAGAAAACTTAGTCTTTCTTGACCATTACACTTGACAGAGCTCCTGGTGCATATCAAGCACTGTACAAATATCTATTGAATTCTAAAGTTTATTGTATGGGGCTTCCCTGGTGGCTCAGAAGGTAAAGTGTCTGCCTGCAATGCAGGAGACCCGGATTCAATGCCTGGGTTGGGAAGATCCCCTGGAGGAGGAAATGGCAACCCACTCCAATACTCTTGTCTGGAAACTTTCCATGGTAAGGAGCCTGGTAAGCTACAGTCCATGGGGTTTGCAAAGAGTTAGACAACATTGAGTGCCTTCACTTTCACTTTCAACATTTAATGTATTCCTCTTCATAGGTTAAATTTTATTAGAAATTCCTAAAGGAGTATTTCCAAATCACCACTTAACAATGGGATGGACTTTAAAATAATCACGGTAAAATGATCAAACATGAAGTCTTCTTGATGGGACACTTACACAACTCCTTTTTCTTTGGGTAAGGACGGAGTAATATAGCCGATGACGATTTTAATATCTATGTATCTATACTCCTTTCTCTCTCTCTCTCTTACAAACAAACTAATACTAAAGATTGCAGTAGATATTCTGCAACTCGAAAATGATTAAATCTCGATTGCTTTTAATGTGCTAGACTCTCTCTTTGTTGCTAGAATAGAAAAAAGAAGTAAGAATTCTCACAAGACATTTATAATAGAGAGTGAGATATAGTTAATGGATGTAAAAACAAATACAATTGTAAGATACTGACAGACAATGATTGTTAAGAAGAAGATTAAATATAGCGTTGACAGTGATGCTTCGAATAGGTAGCCAGGGAAGGCTTTGTGGGAAGGAATCATTTAAATTGAGTCTGGATTAGAAAATGGAGGCATTTTCTAGAAAGAGCTTGAAAAACAGGAAACTCAAATTCATATATCCTGAGACGGCAACATGCTTTCAACGATTAAATAGAGGAAAACAGAAAAAAAATTTAAAAATCCAATAAAGTTACTAATGCATAATGGCTGATGGGAGGAAAGGAGGAAGAATTTAGACAAGCTATCAGAGGCCAGATACGGCTCAAGCCATTGTTATGAAGTTGGATTTTATTTAAAGAGAAATGGGAAAACTTGTGAGAGTGTTCAGTGAAATTGTCAAGCTCTGATTTATATTTTAAAACCATCATGCTGGCTCACATTTGAAGAGACAAGGAGATCAAATGAGAGGCTATTTTTATGTTAGATGTCAAAGAGGGTGGTGACTTGAACTATAAAGTTAGTGATTGAAATTTTGAGACATGAATGCATTTCGAAGATATAAATAGTATGATTTGCTGATATACTGGAAACAATAGAGAAACCATTGTGAGAAAAGTATAAAAATCAAAGATAAATCATCTAAATGTAGAGTGGTATCATTTACTGAGTCACAGAAGAATTAAGTGAAAATTATTTCAATGAGAAAAGGTTAAGATTTCTGTATCCATCATGTTTCGGAGAAGGCAATGGCACCCCACTCCAGTACTCTTGCCTGGAAAATCCCATGAATGGAAAAGCCTGGTAGGCTGCAGTCCATGGGGTTGCAAAGAGTTGGACACGACTGAGTGACTTCACTTTCACTTTTCACTTTCATGCATTGGAGAAGGAAATGGCAACCCACTTCAGTGTTCTTGCCTGGAGAATCCTACAGATGGGGGAGCCTGGTGGGCTGCCGTCTATGGGGTCGCACAGAGTCAGACATGACTGAAGTGACTTAGTAGTAGTAGTATCCATCATGTTTAATTAAAGCTAATTATTAAGCAAGGACATTAAGCATAAAAATTAATTTAAATTAAATAAAATAACTAAAATACATAATTATAGTATACATGTTTTAGGAGCTTAAGACTCAGGGTAGAGGTCAGAATGGAGATAAAATCTTAGAATCATATTTGAAACTGCAGAACGCAATAATTTAGAATGCACAAAATGAAATAAAAAGAAGATTCAATACATAGGTAGAACATTAAAGATAATATCCTGGTTATCATAATATTTAGAAGCCTAGTATGGACAAGGAGACAATAGTAAAAGCCATGTATAAGAAGGAACCCAATGGAAAAAAAGACATTTCATAAGAATGTGATATCCTGGAATTCCAGAGAAGAAATTGTTTAAACCAGGGAATTATCATCTGTGTCAAATGTTGAAGAGTGTTTGAGTAAGATGAGCCAGAGAATTGACTATTGGCTTTTGCAAGGAGTTATAGGATACAGAACCACAGCAACAGCAAAGGCAGAAACAACTCTTGCATTGTTGTAAATGGGAAAACAGAGTATGTGGTTCAGGTATCAATGACTTGGATTGATACTGAGAAAAGGACATCTCAACTAATATTTATATCCTTCTATGAGATATAGAAAATATTGCCTGTAATTCAAGAGAACAGGAAGTGATGGAGGGTTAGGAATGTGTAAACAGTAGTGATGAAAAGAAATGTGTTAAACACTCAGTGCTGTGCCACTCTCTGTGATGCCATGGACTGTAGTCCACCAGCCTTCTCTGTCCATGGAATTCTTCAGACAAGAAAACTGGAGTGGGTTGCTTTTCCTTTCTCCAGGGGATATTCCTGACTCAGGGACTGAACCCATGTCTCCTGCATTGCAGGCAGTTTCTTTACCATCTGAGCCACATGGCTGCAATCATAGGTTATGGGAAAATAAAGTTTTAAGGAAAGGATGGTATATTTTCTGTTAATGTTATTTTCAGTCAAAACTTTTGTCTATATCTCTACAGCAACTACTGGCTAAACAGAAATGAGATCCTGGCTTTAACTAGGATTGGAATTTTGTCAGGTGATAAAGAAAAAGGAGAAATAAGGAAAGAGTTCTAGGTTTGCAAAGGAATGAACAGAGTACAGCACCATCAAATTTGGGATGGGTTTAGAGGGAACTGAGAACATGAAACTGTAGTGTCTACTGTAAGAGTCATTATGTTTATAATTATCAGAGGGGAATAGCAGTACAATGAGATGAAGGATGGGGATGAAGTTAGAAAAAGGGCAACTTTAGAAATGTATCAAGTTTAAGTTTAGAAGTGATGTAGTTATGGAGGGTGACACTGAGATTAGGTAGGTGGTTAACTGAGAAGATCAAGAAACTATGAATTATACTAAATGGATCTTCAATGGATCTCAACATTCAAATCATCATGGATGTTGATCCTAATAGTAGGGCAGTAGAGGCAGGGTGTCAGTGATCTAGGTGTGGAAATCCTTATTGAAGGATGGAGAATGACTGGAAAGTCAGGAGGCACAAATAGTCAGAAAAGAGGTATCTTTATTTGTGTTGGGCTAGGAAACCATAGACGAAATTTCTGTCTCATCATAAGAACTGTGAGTCTGAAATTTTCAGAGAAAGATGGATGCTTAGCCTGGTAAATGTTATTAGTTTCAATTATATTCTTTGCAGCCAAAGAAGAAGAAGCTGTATGCAGTCAGCAAAAACAAGACTGGGAGCTGACTGTGGCTCAGATCATGAACTCCTTATTGTAAAATTCAAACTTGAACTGAAGAAAGTAGGAAAAACCCTAGACCATTTAGGTATGACCTAAATAAAATCCCTTATGGCTATACAGTGGAAGTGAGAAGTAGATTTAAGGGACTAGATCTGATAGACAGAGTGCCTGATGAATTATCGATGGAAGTTCATGATATAGTACAAGAGACAGGGATCAAGACCATCCGCATGGAAAAGAAATGCAAAAAAGCAAAATGGCTGTCTGGGGAGGCATTACAAATAGCTGTAAAAAGAAGAGAAGCAAAAAGCCAAGGAGAAAAGGAAAGATATAAGCATCTGAATGCAGAGTTCCAAAGGATAGCAAGGAGAGATAAGAAAACCTTCCTCAGCAATCAACGCAAAGAAATAGAGGAAAAGAACAGAATGGGAAAGACTAGAGATCTCCTCAAGAAAATTAGAGATACTAAGGGAACACTTCATGCAAGGATGGGCTCGATAAAGGACAGAAATGGTCTGGACCTAACAGAAGCAGAAGATATTAAGAAGAGGTGGCAAGAATACACAGAA
>SJYC01032423.1:0-65643 GCA_006408675.1 Madoqua kirkii | reverse complement strand
GTGGGAATGCAAACTAGTACAGCCACTATGGAGAACAGTGTGGAGATTCCTTAAAAAACTGGAAATAGAACTGCCATACGACCCAGCAATCCCACTGTTGGGCATACACACAGAGGAAACCAGAATTGAAAGAGACACGTGTACCCCAATGTTCATCACAGTACTGTTTATAATAGCCAGGACATGGAAGCAACCTAGCAATCAGCAGATGAATGGATAAGAAAGCTGTGGTACATATACACAATGGACTATTACTCAGCCATTCAAAAGAATACATTTGAATCAGTTCTAGTGAGGTGGATGAAACTGCAACCCTTTATACAGAGTGAAGTAAGCCAGAAAGAAAAACACCAATACAGTATACTAACGCATATATATGGAATTTAGAAAGAAGGGCACGATAACCCTGTATGCGAGACAGCAAAAGAGACACAGATGTATAGAATAGTCTTTTGGACTCTATGGGAGAGAAAGAGGGTAGGATGATTTGGGAGAATGGCATTGAAATATGTAAAATATCTTATATGAAACGAGTCGCCAGCCCAGGTTCAATGCATGATACTGGATGCTTGAGGCTGGTGCACTGGGATAACCCAGAAAGATGGTACGGGGAGGGAGGAGGGAGAGGGGTTCAGGATGGGGAACATATGTATACCTATGTCAGATACATGTTGATGTATGGCAAAACCAATACAATATTGTAAAGTAATTAACCTCCAATTAAAATAAACACATTTATTTTAAAAAGAAAAAGAAAATCAGAGATATCAAGGGAACATTTCATGCAAAAATCAGCACAATAAAGGACAGAAACAGTGTGGACCTAACAGAAGCAGATATTAAGAAGAGGTGGCAAAAAGACACAGAACTATACAAAACAGATCTTCACAATCCAGATAACTATGGTGGTATGATCACTCCGTTAGAGCCAGACATCCTGGAATGTGAAGTCAAGTGGGCCTTAGCAAGCATCACTACAAACAAAGCTAGTGGAGGTGATAGAATTCCAGTTGAGCTATTTCAAGTCCTAAAAGATGATGCTGTGAAAGTGCTACACTCAATACATCAGCAAATCTGGTAAACTCAGCAGTGGCCACAGGACTGGAAAAGGTCAATTTTCATTCCAATCCCAAAGAAAGACAGTGCCAAAGACTGTGCAAACTACTGCACAATTGCACTCATCTCACACACTCCAAGCCAGGCTTCAACAGTACATGAACTGTGAACTTCCAGATGTTCAAGCTGGATTTAGAAAAGACAGAGGAACAAATTGCCAACATTCATTTGATCATCGAGAAAGCAAGAGAGTTCCAGAAAAACATCTGCTTCTGCTTTATTGACTATGCCAAAGCCTTTGACTGTGTGGATCACAACAAACTGTGGAAATTTCTGAAAGAGATGGGAATATCAGACCACCTGACCTGCTTCTTGATAAATCTGTATGCAGGTCAGGAAGCAACAGTTAGAACTGGATATGGAACAACAGACTGGTTCCAAATAGGGAAAGGAGTACATCAAGGCTATATATTATCACTTTGCTTATTTAACTTAATGTGGAGTACTTCATGAGAAATGCTGGGCTGGATAAAGTACAAGCTGGAATCAATATTGCCGGGAGAAATAGCAATAACCTCAGATATGCAGATGACACAATCCTAACAGCAGAAAGTGAAGAAGAACTAAAAAGCCTCTTGAGGAAAGTGAAAGAGGAGAGTGAAAAAGTTGGCTTAAAACTCAACATTCATAAAACTAAGATCATGGCATCTGGTCCCATCACTTCATGGGAAATAGATAGGGAAACAGTGGAAACAGTGATTTTGGGGGGTGCCAAAATCACTGCAGATGGTGACTGCAGCTATGAAATCAAAAACACTTGCTCTTAGGAAGAAAACTTATGGCCAACCTAGACAGCATATTAAAAAGCATAGACATTACTTTGCCAACAAAGGTTCATATAGTCAAAGCTATGGTTTTTCCAGTAGTTATGAATGGATTTGAGAGTTTGGACCATGAAAAGGCTAAGCACTGAAGAATCAATGCTTCAATTGCAGTTATGGAGAAAACTCCTGAGAGTCCCTTTTGCTGAAAGGAAATCAATCCTAAAGGAACTAGTCAAACCTAAAGGAAATCAACCCTGAATATTCATTGGAAGGACTGATGCTAAAGCTGAAACTAACACTTTGGCCACCTGATGCGAAGAACTGATTCACTGGAAAAGACCCTGATGCTGGGAAAGATTGAAGGCAGGAGGAGAAGGGGACGACAGAGGATGAGATGGTTGGATGGCATCACCAACACAGTGGACATGAGGTTGAGTAAACTCCGGGAGTTAGTGATGGACATGGAGGCCTGGAGTCGCAAAGAGTCAGACACACTGAGAAATTGAACTGAACTGAACTGAACCAATAGAGTAAGCAAGAAGTGATATGTGATATCCAAGATGAGGTGATTAAAGTCCAAAAAGTTTTCATCTGGTTCTTTTGAAATATTCATCCTCTAAGGACTCTACCAGGACTTCCTGGTGGCTCCTTGGTGGCTCAGTGGTAAAGAGTCATTGCAGTGGCTCCTTCAATGCAGGAGACCTGTGTTTGATCCCTGGATTGTGAAGATCCCCTGAAGAAGGGCATGGCAACCCACTCTGGTTTTCTTGCCTAGGAAAGCCCATGGACAGTGTAGCCTGGCAGACTGCAATCCATAGGGTCACACAGAGTTGGACACGATTGAAGCAACTAAGCAGCAGCAGCTGCTGCCACAAGGACTCTACCACATGGAGAGTCCTTGTTGGGAGAAACCAAATTCACATTCAGAAGACACATGTACATGCCTCTTAGTCAACAGGCCCCACTGAGTTCAATCTTTGAGTCATTCCAGCCCAGGCATCATAAATGTGAGTGAAGAATCCAGGACCAGTTTCAAAGACATGCAAACTATACAGTCACACAAGGCCCACACTCAGAAGGGCCTATGGTTGGTTTAATCTCTGTTATTACCAATTACATCTTTGAACTTGTGTTTTATAAGTGAAGTCCAAGGGTCAATGCAGTATGTGCACAAGTACAGGTAACATGTACAATATGAATATCTTCCACATGCCACCCCCAATTTTCACCATCTCCTGCCACCTCACATATAGATTTCATGTTGCTCTACAAGTGCAGAACTCCATGATATGTGGAGTTCTGGAAGACTCAAAGTGAGTCCAGGATAAGCACGTGACATCTACGATTGAGAAAAGTGAAAGTGGAAGTCTCTCAGTAGTGTCCAACTCTTTGTCCAACTCCATGGAATTCTCCAGGCCAGAATACTGGGGTGGGTAGCCGTTCCCTTCTCCAAGGGATCTTCCCAACCCAAGGATTGAACCCAAGTCTCCTGCATTGCAGGCAGATTCTTTACCAACTGAGCCACTAGGGAAGCCCATGACTGAGTCTAACAGCTGTAAGAAGTCATGCTTTTCAATTCAAACTAGAACCTGCTTTGAATGCAGGAATAAGGAGGTGGCATCCTAATAAATTCTCACAAAAGAAGCCTATCATATCCTTTCTGTGTGTATTCCTTCTCTGTATTAACATACAACTACTTACAATGAAAATGATCACATGGAAAGAAAGGAAAAGAGACGATCCATTGTTATTTTTCCTTTTAGTTCTTCCTTATTCATCAGTAAGCCAAAGGTAGAGAATGTTGGTAAAATGTGTACATTATCAGAAAGTGAAGGAAAAACTATACAGATGGACTATAAGATCAAAATATATATGCACATATGAGCTATGAAAGACAAATCATAGATCCAGGGCACAGAAAACACTAGAAAAAAGCAGCAAAGATCTTTAGTCCAGATAACACTAATCCTGGATCCACTATGGGCAATCCAGAGGACAGTGAAAAGCCCTCTATCCCTTTTCCACTATCTTTTCATTCATTTTTCCTAGAAACAAGTATTTCCTGAGAAGGCCCCAAATTTCTTTTTCTCCAAAAAATATGCTTTTGGGGTAATTTTTTTTCTTTTTCTGAAAAGAAAAATTGCAAGTGACAACGAAGAAAATAAGAATATTTTCTAAAGGCTGAAAAATGCCTGTGATTCAGAAGCTATTGTTCATTTGCAAGTCTAGACCAAAAAGCTATATGGGAATGTACAAAAAAAGCTTTTAAAAATCTAAGTGCTCAAGGTTTTCTCCCAACAGTCATTTCAGGCCTTGTCACCCCATCTTCAACCTGAAACATAAGGTACAGCTATTGGGAAAAGGCTGCCATTCACAACCAGGTCAAAAGTATGAGATTTATTTAGCTTGTGCTCTTGGCAGAGAGGACCATAAAACTTGATTCCTCCTCATCCTAAAATAAATGCTAGGCAGAGTAATGTTTCTAGAATGTCAAAAGAATGCCACAGAGAAGCATTTGCTTTTCTTGGTAACCCATACTTTTAAAAGCACTGAAGTCCATATTTTCAATTTCAGAGAATTAAGGACAATGACAATGATTTCAGGCTTTTTCCCCTCAGTGGAAAATGCTAGATGAAATTAAGATATAAAGTGGCCCTTTTGCTTCCCTGGTAGCTCAGCTGGTAAGAATCTGCCTCCAATGCAGGAGACCCTGGTTCAATTCCTGGATTGAGAAGATCTGCTGAAGAAGGGAACAGCTACCCATGCCAGTATTCTAGCCTGGAGAAGTCAGACACTACTGAGTGACTTTCACTTTCACTTTTTTTTGCTATGCAAATATGTATTGGCCCCTTTCACTAACAAACCACTTGATGCCCATTATCTCCCATGTAGACCAAAGAGTCTCACAGAGGGAACCAAACATCTACAGGACATGGGTTTTCCCTTAATCTCAGGGAGTTATTTTTAAAGTTAGATATTTCTGCAAGCAAGCCAACACTGAAACTCCCTGGGACACAACTTTTGCTGGGCAGGTTGGCTCCATTGGTTAGTTAAAAACTGATCTGAATGAGGTCAACCATTTGAAGCTTATTTCTCAAGGACCAAAATTCCAAAAAGAGAAACAAGCCAAAAGCTGGTAACACCAAAGATAGCACCTATTACAAATACATGCCTTTAGTTGCTGGCAGAATGTATCCAAAGAAGTTAAGAGAGTACAGTCTACAAAAACAAGCCAAACACTGTCCCCAACCTGCCAGTCCCTATCAATATACCTGACACAAAGAAGGTACATTAAAAAGCAACATCCTCAGCAATGAGAAAGATCAATTTTACCTATGTTATAATTCTCCCTCTCCTAGTCCATATGTTGCACATCTTCTGCTCAAAGTATACCTTGACTACCAACTTTCCTCTATCTGTCTAGTACTTCCCATTCCCATTTCCTCCACCACCCTTCTTTCCCTTTAGGTATGAGACAAGGGGAGGGAGCAGCATAAGATTGCAGGTCTGTGAGTGCATCCAGAGTAAAATGCTAATGTGCCCAAGCACTTTCCAATAGCAGCAGAGAAAAATTTGCCAGGGATAACCTTGACTGTTCAGTATTTTTTTATTAGAGTATGGTAGATTTACAATGTGGTGTTAGTTTCAGCTGTACAACAAAGTGAATCAGTTAGATAGATAGATAGATACATACATACATACATACATACATATCCACTCTTTTAGATTCTTTTCCCATATAGGCAATCATAGAGTATCGAGAGAATTCCTTGTGCTATACAGTACATCATTCTTAGTTATCTATTTTATATACAGTAGGGTGTATATGTCAATCTCATTCTCCCAATTTATCCTTCCACCCCTCTTTTCCCCACTGGTAACCATAAGTTTGTCTTCTACATCTGTTACTCTATATTTGTTTTGTAAATAAGTCCATTTATTCCATTTTTTAGATTCCACATACAAGCAATATCATATGATATTTATCTTTCTCTGTCTAACTAACTTACTCAGTGTGACAATCTCTAGGTCCACCTATGTTGATACAAAGAGCATTAGTTCATTCTTTTTATGGCTTAATAATATTCCATTTTATATACGTACAACATCTTCTTTATCCGTTCCTCTACTGATAGATATTTAGGTTGCTTCCATGTCCTGGCTATTGCAGATAGTGCTACAATGAATACTGAGGTGCATTATCATTTTGAACCATGGTTTTCTCTGGGTATATGCCCAGGAGTGAAGTTGCTGTATCATATGGTTTTTAGTTTTCTAAGGAACCTCCATATTGTTCTCCATAGTGGCTGTACCAATTTACATTTCCACCAGGAAATGGGCAGGATCTCTGGTCACCACACCACCAGTCAAACTCCCTATTGAGGGGATAACAGTCAGCGCACCTGATGAAAGAAGTGGCAGTTATCCATAACTAAAAACATAAAAATAGCCCTCCAAGACAGTCTGAGGGTCCAGCACTGAGAAAAAGAACCCCCAGAGCATTTAGCTTTCAAATCCAGCAGGGCTTGAGTGCAGTAACTTCACAGAGCTGGGGAAAATAGACTCCACTTTTGGAGATTGCACACAAGGTCTCATGCTTCCTGAGACCCAGCACAAAGCAGTACCTCAATAGGAACCTGGACAAGAGCTATCTAAGGATCTTATATGGCCTCCTGTGGAGGTAGGGATTGACTGTAACTCACTGTAGAAGCAAGACACTGGTAGCTGAGGCCCCAGGGAACATTAATAAACATGAGCTCTCCTTGTTGTTGTTTAGTCATTAAGTTGTGTCTGTTTGTAAACTCATGGACTATACAGCATGCCAGGCTCCTCTGTCTTCAGTCTCACATAGTTTGCTCAAACTCATGTCTATTGAGTCAGTGATGCTATCTAACCATCTCATCCATGAGCTCTCCTACATGTGTGTATGTGAAGTCATTTCATTTACATCCGACCCTCCGCAACGCTATGGACTATAGCCCACAGGCTTCTCTGTCCATGCGGATTCTGCAGGCAAGAATACTGAAGTGGGTTGCCATGCCCTCCTCCAAGGAATCTTGCCAACCCAGGGATCGAACCCGTGTCTCTTACATCTCCTGCATTAACAGGCAGGTTCCTAATCACTAGTGCCACCTGGGAAACCCCATGAGTTCTACTGGAGGTCATTTCAGCAGCAAGATCCAGCCCTACCCAACAGCCTGCAGGTTGGTTCCACTCCTGGAATGCCTCAGCAAACAATCAGCAAGAAAGGAACACAGCCTCATCCATCAGCAGAGAGGCTGTCTAAAATCATATTAAGCACACAGCCACACCAAAACACATTCCCTTATGTGGTCCTGCCCACCAGAGGGACAAGACTCAGCTCCAACCACCAGAGGTCAGGCAACAGCCCCTCCCACCAGGAATCCTGCACAAGCCCCTCAACCAACCTCACCAACCAGGGGACAGACACCAGAAGCAAAAGAAACTACAACCCCACAGCCTGCAGAAAGGTTGCAGTAAGTCAGAAAAAAGTGAAATGACAGAGAACTATGTTGTAGATGAAGGAGCAAGATAAAAACCTACAAGAACAACTAAATGAAGAGGAGATAGGCAATCTATTGGTAAAGGGATTCAGAGTAATGATAGTAAAGATGATCCAAAATCTTGGGAAAAGAATGGAGGCTCAGACCCAGAAAATACAAGAAATGTTTATTAAAGAGATAGAACATTTAAAGAACAAAGATGAACAACACAATATTGAAATGAAAAATGCATTAGAAGGAATCAATAGCAGAATAACTGAAGCAGAAGAATGAATAAGTAAGTGAGCTGGAAGACAGAGTGGTGGAAATCACTTCCACAGAACAGAATAAAGTAAAAATAATAAAAGAAATGAGGACAATCTCAGAGACATCTGGGACAACATTAAACACATCAAAATTCACATTATAGGAGTCCAAGAAGTAGAGGAGGAGGAGGGGGAAGAGAAAGGGTCTGAGAAAATATCCAAAGAGATTATAGTAATAAAACTTCCCTAACATGGTAAGGGAAATAATCACCCAAGTCCAGAAAGTGCAGAGAGTCCATACAAGGAGGAACATATTGAAACACATGTTAACTACACTAATAAAAATTAAATACAAAGAAAAAATATTAAGGGAAACAAAGAAAAGGCAACAAAAACATACAAGGAAATCCCCCCATAAGGTTATCAGTTATCAGTTGATTTTTCGGCAGATTAAAAAGGCTACAAAGGAGTGATATGATCTATTTCAAGTAATAAAAGGGGAAAACCTACAACTAAGAATACTCTGCCTTGCAAGGCTCTCATCCAGATTCGATGAAGAAATTAAAAGCTTTATAGACAAGCAAAAGTTATGAAAATGCAGTACCATCAAACCAGCTTTGAATCAAATGCTAACGGAAATTCTCTAGGCAGGGAAAAAAAAAAAAGACACAACTAGAAAGAAGAAAATCACAATTGAGAAAGCTCAATGGTAAAGGCAAACATACAGTAAATGTAGGAAATCATCCACACACAAATATGATTCACAAATATGATATCAAAACCAGCAACCGTGAGAAGAGAGTACAAATGCAGGAAATGGGAACTGCATTTGAAATTAAGAGACTAGCAACTGAAAACAAACATGTATATATATAGAAAGAAACTGCTATAGACTGTTCAGTATTGAATCAACAGAGGAAGAGATCCTAGAGCATTTTTAGACCAACTCCTCATTTTCAAACTAAGAAATATGAAACTCAGAGAAGTGGATAATCTGTCCAAGTGTGTGTGCTGGGGCTAACACAGAGGTCCAGGATTATTTCCCAGTACCACAGTTTTGTCATATTGAGGTTAGCTGCACACCTATGGTAATCACCTACATCATCTCTAAAATGAGAAAATAAGAGCTGAAAACTTTTTCTCCTTCATTTGTTTCTTTTTCTCACCCAGAGATTTTTTACATCGCTGTTTTTCACCTTGAATCCCTTTTATGATATCCACCATCCTGATTCATAAGCCTGTTTATTCAATATTAAAACTTTCCTGAATAAGTGGAGAAACACATTTATTTGATGCACTGAAAGAGAAAAGATATAAACTGGATTAAGAGGTTTACAGATAATAGCTGCAACTTTTTATTAAGAAAAATGACTAGAATTTTATTCAGATATGGACTGAGATTGGACAAAAACATTAAGAAATTGAGAAGCACTTTCATAGCAAAATCCAAATCCCTCAGCTTGACATTCAGGGGCCAAAGTTGGTCCCAACTATTTTATCTCTACTATAACTATTCGATGCACCCTATGTTCTAACCATACAAGATGCCTCATTGTTCCCCAGTATTCATATCAAGCACTCATTTAATTATTTTTTCAGGCTTATCACTTCCACCTGGAACATTATTCTCATTATCCTACTTATACCTCTGTCATCAGTGAAAACCACACCTGTTTTCAAAGTGCCATCAGAGATGATCAGGGTTATTTGTGGCCCTTCCAAAACAGCAGGCAAATGTGAACAATTCCCCTTCCCCCGACTTTATTCTCTTCCAGAATTTTGTTTATATGTCTATTATAGAATTTATTACGTTTATCTTCTGTGCATAATGTATTGTGTCTACCCCCTCAACAGAGGCTAAGTACTTAGATTTTCATCCCAGAATACCAGCCCTGAGACAGGCTTAAAGGAGTCACACAATTAGTGTTTTTTTAACTGAACTGAAGATTTTGGGAAAAGGAAGTATTATTAATCAGCAGTAAATAGCTTCAATATTATAATACACAAAAGTATTTCATCTGAAGAACTTAAATGGTAACCTCTGTACGTATTTGAATTGAATTTCTTACAGGAAAAATAATTGCCATCCTTCATTCAAAGAACAAATGCATTTCCCACTTTTGTGTCTGGGTCACAAAATGAAAACTCCCTTCTATTTACCACTATGTAAAAAACTGACAATTTCTCTCCCTCTGAGTATTGGCAAGAACTCAATCTCCAACCAACTTGCAAATCAGAAGACCATGCAGAGTACCATTTTCCCATTTGTTGAATCCAAAAGATTCTCAGCAATTCTCAAACTCTAGACACGTTCATTGTGGAAAATACACCCAACAACAGATGAAATGCAGCACAGTTTGGAGAAAGGATTAGTTTTCTTTCTCTGTTTTATTCCAATTATAAAATGAGAGTGGTTTTGGAATGTCTGGGTTAAGAATTTTAATTTCATTGTATTTGAAACCATACAACAGGCAAAGGAAGAAAACTTTACTAAAGTCAGCTCCTGCATGTTTGAAAACACATGTATACTCTTGAAAACACATTTGCAGATCACAAGTATTTGTAAACTTAAACAGTAATGAGCTGAGCCCGTATTTTGCATCTCTGGGCCATCTTAAGCCATCAAAGTTGATATTACCACAAAGAAACCTTCCCTTTCATGGTCATGAGCTTGTCCCTTTCAGCAGATCTGTGATACTTTCTAGCATCTCACACAAGGAGCTTTTAAATTTAATTTCTGAGGGCCAGATTCTGCCCTTGGAAACATGTGAGTAATAAGTACTGACGTCAGTGGAAATTCTGGATATGCATTTGAGGGCAGACTATGGTCCTCTGAGTATTCCTAATGTGACTGCTGAAATTCTCTTTCTTAAGACTGGTTTGACTTTGGCTCTCTTTCTCTTAAATGTGCATACAATACCAGAAATGATGCATGAGGCTGTGATCAAATGAAACACTTCAGAACCAGCTGGTAGCCTGTTCTGACCCAAGGAAAGAGCTTGATTTTAAGTCCTCTATGTTCCCTGGTGTACTATGCCCTCTAAACAGCATAGAGCAAGATTTTTCATTTCCGGACCCACATCCTAATTAAAGAGAATAAAACTAAGATTACAACTAATGCTGATGATTTTAAAAACCGTTTTTAAGAGTTTTAGGATGAAAACTGCACTGACTTCATAAACTTCATTTATGTAGCTACTAAATTATTTTATTTTCTGTTTTTTGTTTTTCACTGAATTGAATTATAAATGCTAGTAATATCAGGACAGTTATAAAACTACATACAAAAGGAGACAAACTGGTAAAGTGGCAATCTGGAACTACCTGGAAACCCCAGACTCATCCTATACTTCTTTTTCTTCCTAGCCTGATCTCCACCCATATCCCCCCACTCTTACACAGAAACACATAAACATTCAGATCACCAAAACCTCTCAGTTTTGTCTCCCTAATTCCTGAGTACATCTCCTTTTTTCTTCAGCTTCACTATTTTTAGCCCTGTTCATTTTTCTTCCTAGACAATTGCAATGGTCTCCTTGTTCTGGTCTCCTTCCCCCCATCTTGAATACTACACATTCTCCACACAGGTGGCAGAATGATACTTTTAAACTGTAAATCTAAGACTGATACTCTCATGAATATAATCCAGTAGCTTTCCATTGGCTTCAGGCAATATCTAACAGTTGATTATTTGAATTGTCTCAAAAGCTTCCCTGGTGGCTCAGCAGTAAACAATCCGCCTGCCAAGGTAGGATACTTGGGTTCAATCTCTGGGTCAGGAAAATCCCCTGGAGAAGTAAATGGCAATGTACTCCAGTATTCTTGCCTGGAGAATACCATGGACAGAGGAGCCTGTCCATGGAGTCGCAAAGAGTTGGACACAACTTAGGTAGTGACTAAAGAGCAGCAGCATGTAGCACAGAGAATCACGTTCATTATGTCATTGATTCTAAACCTTGTGAAATAAGGGTAAATAATATTATGTTATTTGTCCAGAATCACTTCGCTAATGCAAAGCAAAAACTGAACCCCAGACTCCACGATTATTTTATCAATCTATAACAGAATTCTTTAAAGTCACAACCACTCAGTTCAGTTCAGTCACTCAGTCGTGTCCGACTCTTTACGACCCCATGAATTGCAGCACGCCAGGCCTCCCTGTCCATCACGAACTCCCAGAGTTCACCCAAAACCATGTTCATCATAGTTGTAGAATTTTTTTTTTCTGCCTTGAGGAAAACTCCTTCAGACTTTATTATTATATTTTGCTTGGAATGGCATAAATGTAAATAGATCCATTGAGAAACAGACATTCTGCTTTTGAAAATTAAACCAGGACCCCAGATAGGTAGTGTCATCTACACAGCAGTTAGGAATTAATTCCACCAATGTTTTATACTGTAAGGTGATAACCAGCAGTATGTTTTATAAATGATATGATTTACCATGTGATGTTGCTGTGTATTTCTTTTTTTTTCTTTTTTTTAATTTTTTTTTTATTTTTATTTTTTTTCCAATTTTTTTTTGTTGTTTTTTGTTTAATGCTTATTCCATTTCACAGTACTGTATTGGTTCTGCCATACATTGACATGAATCAGCCACAGGTGTAGACGATCTCCCCATGTTAAAGCCCCCTCCCACCTCCCTTCCCTGCCCATCCCCCCAGTTCATCCCATACACCGGCCCCAAGCATCCTGTATCCTGTATTGAACATAGACTGGTGCTTCATCTCCCATATGATTGTATACATGTTTCGTTGTCATTCTCCCAGATCTTCCCACCCTCTCCCTCTCCCTCTGAAGCCAAAAGTCCGTTCTATACCTCTGTGTCTCTTATATTGTCTCACTTTCGGGGTCATCATTACTGTCATAGTTGTAGAATTTTTACATGAGAATATTTTCCTGAAAAAAGAACTAATAACACCAATTTTTAAATTTTCTTCAAACTTTTGAACAAGTTATACATTCACAAAGTTTAAGATGCAAAACATAAAATGGCATATAGAGTTTCCCTTTCAATCTTTTATTCATCCCTCTCCCCTACCTGTGTCCATCTCTAGATAATCACTTTTGTTTCTTGTTTCTTTTTTATTTATGTAAATACATACTATTATTTACATATATAAATATATTTTCTGTTCTTGAATTTTTTGAGTTAAGTATCTAGTACACTGATTTTCATTCTTTCTCTACTAAGATAATTATTTGAGGCTCAGTAACTACAGCTCACAGGCTCTAGAGCACTGAGTCAGTAGCTGTGCATAGGATTAGCTGTCCCTTCTCACATGTGGGATCTTCCCGGACCAAGAACCAACTGAACCCATGTCCTCTGTGTTGACAAGTGGTATTCTTTACTTCTGAGCCATCAGGGAAGCCTCTGCTTTTTAAATATGGAGTTGTATGAGTTATTTATATATATTGGATATTAACGTGTTATCAGTCATATTATTTGCAAATATTCTCCCCTATTCAGTATATTGTCTTTTTGTTCTGGTGATAGCTTCTTTGGCTGTTCAAAAATCTTTTAAGTTTAATTTGGTCACATTTGTTTATTTTCACTTTTGTTTCTTTTATCTTGGGAAATAGATTCAAAAAAAATATTGCCACAATTTATGTCAAAGAGTGTTCTGCCTATGTTTCATACTAGAAGGTTTGTGATTTCTGGTCTTACATTTAGGTCTTCAATCCATTTTGAGTTTACTTTTGTATATGGTATGAAAATGTTTTAATTTCATTCTTTTGCATGTAGCTGTTCACTTTTCCAAACACCACTTACTGAAGAGACCTTTTTTCCATCATATAGTCTTGCCTCCTTTGTCATAGATTAATTGACCGTAAGTGTATGGATTATTTCTGGGCTCTCCATCCTGTTCCACTGATGTGTGATCTGTTTTTGTGCCAGTAACATACTGTGTTGATTACTGTAGCTTTGTACTACAGTTTGAAGTCAGGGACATGATACCTCCAACATTATTTTTCTCAACATTGCTTTGGCTATTCAGGATCCTCTGTGGTATAAATAGAAACCACATATAAATTTTAGGGTTATTTGTTCCAGTTCTGTGAAAAATGTCATAGGTATTTGATAGAGATTGCATCATTATTTAGAACTTATTTCAAAATAAACTATTGAGGTAGGAATTACATTAAATGCACCCATTTTAATTATATAGTTTGATCAATTTTGACAAAGGTATGCCCATATAACTACCTTCCTCATTTTCATCACCCCAAAAAGTTTCTTCAGAACCTTCCTTGCCAATCACTTTATCCCCACCCAAGCACCCAAGCACCCAAGCATCTGATTTTTTTGTCACTGTAAACTAAATTTGTCTTTCCTAGAGTTTCATATAAATTGAATCATACAGTATGCACTTTTACACCCAACTTCTTTTTTTCTCTTTTTATTTTATATTGGACTACAGTTGATTAACAATGTCTTCGTTCATGTGTACAGCAAAGTGATTCAGCTATACATATATATGTAGCTATTATTTTTCCAATTCTTTTTCCATTTAGATTGTTACATAACACTTAATGGAGTTCTCTGTGATATACAGTAGGTCCTTGTTACTTACCCATTTTAAATATTGCAGTATGTACATGTCAATCCCAAATTTACTAACTATCCCTTCCCCCACCCCTTCCCCCTGGTAATTGTAAGTTTTCTCTCTAAATTTGTGAGTCTGTTTCTGTTTTGTAAGTAAGTTCACTTGCATCATTTTTTTAGATCCCACATAAAAGCGATATAACATATTTTTCTGAAATCCATAGATTGCTTCAGATAGTATGGACATTTTAACAATTTAATTCTTCCAATACATAAACAAGGAATATTTTTACATCTGTTTGTGTCATCTGTAATTTCTTTCATCAGTGTTTTATAGTTTTCAGAGTATAAGACCTTCACCTCCTTGGTGAAGTTAATTCCTAGGTATTTTATTCTTTGTGTCGTGATTTTAAATGAGATAGTTTTCTTGGTTTCTCTTCCTGATAACTCATCATTAGTATACAGAAAAGCAACAGATTTCTGTATATTAATCTTGTATCCTTCAACTTCGCTGAATTCCTTAATTAGTTCTAAGATGCTTTTAATGGAGAATTTAGGGTTATCATATCATCTGTCAATAGTGATATATTACTTCTCCCCTTCCAATTGAATGCCTTTTATTTCTTTTCATTTTCTGATTGCTGTGGCTAGAAATTCTAATACTATGCTAAATAGAAATAGCAAAAGTAGACATGCTTCTCTTTTTCTTCATTTTAGAAGAAAACTTTCAGCTTTTCATTGATAAATTTGATGTTAGCTGTGAATCTATAAATGGCCTTTATTATATTGAGATATGTTCCCTCTGTACCAATGCTGGTGACAGTTTTTATCACGAACGGATGTTGAATGTTGTCAAATACTTTTACTAAATCTAGAGAGATGGTATCTTTCCTTTTGTTAAGGTCTGTATCACACTGATTTACAATATTGAACTATCCTTGGATCACAGAAATAAAACCCCCTTGATCACACTGTATGATCCTTTTTATATATTGTTGAATTTGGCTTGCTGAGGATTTTGTTGAGGATTTTGCATACATATTCACTAAGGATACTGGTCTGTAACTTTCTCTTATTGTAGAGTCTTTGCCTAGATTTGGTATCAGGGCAATAACGGCCTCAGGCCTTCCCAGGTGGCTCAGTGGTAAAGAATCTGCCTGCCAATGCAACAGACACAGGAGATGCAAGTTCAGTCCCTGGGTTGGGAAGATAGCTTGGAGTAGGAAGTGGCAACCCACTCCAGTATTCTTGCCTGGGAAACTCCATGGACAGAGGAGCCTGGCAGGCTGCAGTTCATGGGGTTGCAAAGACATGGATACAATTGAAAGACTGATCACACATGCACGCAATAGTGGTCTCATAGGATGAATTTGAAAATGTTCCCTCCTCTTCAATTTTTGGAAAATTTGCAAATAAGTATTTAGCTCTTCTTTATCTGTTTGTAGAATTCTTCTATAAAGTCATCTAGTTCTGAACTTTTCTTTGCTGGGAGTTTTTTGATTACTAATCCAGTTTCATTACTAGTAATCAACCAACCTGTTCAGGTTATCTATTTCTTCCTTCTTCAGTATTAGAAGACTGCATGTTTTGAGAAATTTATCCCTTTTTTCTAAAATGTCCAATCTGTTGGCATGTAACTTTATTCTCTTATTTTTTTGCATCTCTATAATATCAGTTTTAATTTCTCCTCTTTTCACTTATTTTGTTTATTTTGATCTCTTTTTTTTCTTGATAAGCCTAGATAAGGGTTTATCAATTTTATCTTTTCAAAAAAAGGCTCTTGGTTTCATTGATTTTTTTCTGTTTGCTTTTGTCTCTATTTATTTCTTCTCTAATCTTAATTATTCCCTGCCTTCTGCTGACTTTGAACTTTGTTTGCTCTTTTTCAAATTCTTTTAATGTTTTTGTTTTCATTGTTTTTGAGGTACTTTCTGATTTTCTTTCATTCCTTCATTGTTCCATTGGCTTTTTAGTAGCATGTTGTATAGTCTCCAAGTGTTTACCTTTTTTTTTCCCACTTTTCTTTCTGTAACTAATTTCTGTTTTCATACCCTTGTGGTCAAGAAAAATGTTTGATATAATTTCTATATTTTAAAGTTCTTTTTACTATTTATTTATCTAATTATGTGGCTGTATCAAGTCTAAAGTTGCAGCATGCAAGATCTTTTTTTTAGTTATGTTATATGGAATATTTAGTTATGGAATGTGAGATCTTTAGCTTCAGCCTGCAAACTCAGTTGCAGCCTGTGGGAACTAGTGCTCTGACCAGGGACTGAATCCAGGCCGTGCATTGAGAGCACAGAGTTGTAGAGACTAGACCAACACGAAAGTTCCCCAATCATTTTTTTA
The DNA here is from genome assembly GCA_006408675.1 of Madoqua kirkii. Lineage (NCBI taxonomy): Eukaryota > Metazoa > Chordata > Mammalia > Artiodactyla > Bovidae > Madoqua > Madoqua kirkii. Next base: position 49,095 of record SJYC01032423.1, on the reverse strand, counting down.
AAACGGCATCAGCTAACTGAAGACGCTGGGTTTTCATAACCTGATATAAGAACAATTCTGATTTAAAAATAAGAGAAATTAGTGCAAAAATTTTTAAATAATATTATTATGCTTTAAACCTCTTCTATTTTTCTAAGTTTTGGTTATATAAAATTTATAATGGTTACCATTTATTTGAGGGTTTTACTATGAAGTAGGCACTGTGCTAAGCCCTAAACTTGTTCTATGCTGTGTGGAACTCAATCGCTCAGTTCAGTTCAGTTGCTCAGTCGTGTCCAACTCTTTGTGACCCCATGAATCACAGCACGCCAGGCCTCCCTGTCCATCACCCAACTCCCAGAGTTTACCCAAACTCATGTCCATCAAGTCGGTGATGCCATCCAGCCATCTCATCCTCCGCTGTCCCCTTCACTCAGCTGTGTCCAAATTTTTACAATCCCATGGACTGTAACCCGCCAGGCTCCTCTGTCCATGAGGACTCACCAAGCAAGAATACTAAAGTGGGTTGTCATGCCCTCCTCCAGGGGATCTTCCCAACCCAGGGATCAAACCCAGATCTCCTGCACTACAGGAGGATTCTTTCCCATCTGAGCCACCAGGAAAGCCCCAATCCCTAAGCATGCATATTACTTAACCTTCACAGTAATCTATGAAACTCCTCATTTTATAGCTGAGAGAGTTGAGACTTAAAAAAGTTATTTTCAAACCCCTACTGTTGATGTTAACATCAGAATTCTAGTCCTGCTGGCCTTTCTGACTCCTATGTTTTAAGAATTTGCTAATCTTCACTAATTTTTCTAGATCATGTTCCATGTTCTTTTCTGTGACATTAATCTGTTAATAGTCTAGACATCTTTTGAAACAGGCTATTTAAACTTTCCTTTAAATAGAATAATCAGTTCTGAAAGGTTAACTATATTTTTATATACTGATCAGTTTCTATTCTGCCACTATAATTTTTTTTTAATTTTCTGTCATTGGTTTTCTAGCCTTTTGCCATTTCTCAGCTAATTTAGAAAATGAGTTACTGCTCTCTCATAGACTCCTTTCCAAAGGAACCATGTCTTCCTCAACAACCATGTCCTCCTTGACCTTAACCAACACTAAACATAAACTGTAACGATTTAATTTCACATTTGCGATTAACTTTGTCATTTTAAATGATATTTTATATTGATACTTATTCTTAAACAAATATTTAATACTTTGTTTTAGCTACTCTGGAAATCGAGAATATATATTTAACATCTTTTTCTCCATGGCTCCCAGCACTGTACTTTTATACATTTGATTTTCAGTTAAAAAGTGACTGATTGATAAAAAGACTGCACAAAATCACAACAGAATACTGTTGGAATTGCAGGACACTTCTGGATGAACATTCAGTATATATTACCCAGGGACTTGCACACTGAACTTGTCTGGTTTTCTTAGAATGACAAAAGGGAAAAAAATTAACTCTAAGGATCCACGGGACTCATTTTTCTAAAAAGCCACCCCACTCAGTTAAGTTTAGTTCGGTTCAGTCGTGTCTGACTCTTTGTGACCCCATGAATTGCAGCATGTCAGGCCTCCCTGTCCATCACCAACTCCCAGAGTTCACCCAAAACCATGTCCATCGAGTTGGTGATTCCAACCAGCCATCTCATCCTCTGTTGTCCTCTTCTCCTCCTGCCCCCAATCCCTCCCAGCATCAGAGAGTCTTTTCCAATGAGTCAACTCATCACATGAGGTGGCCAAAGTACTGGAGTTTCAGCTTTAGCATCATTCCTTCTAAAGAACACCCAGGGCTGATCTCCTTTAGAATGGACTGGTTGGATCTCCTTGCAGTCCAAGGGACTCTCAAGAGTCTTCTCCAACACCACAGTTCAAAACCATCAATTCTTTGGCGCTGAGCCTTCTTCACAGTCCAACTCTTACATCCATATATGACCACAGGAAAAACCATAGTCTTGACTAAACAGACCTTTGTTGGCAAAGTAATGTCTCTGCTTTTGAATATGCTATCTAGGTTGGTCATAACTTTCCTTCCGAGCAGTAAGCGTCTTTTCATTTCATGGATGCAGTCATCATCTACAGTGATTTTGGAGCCCAAAAAAATAAAGTCTGACACTCTTTCCACTGTTTCCCCATCTATTTCCCATGAAGTGATGGGACCAGATGCCATGATCTTCGTTTTCTGAATGCTGAGCTTGAAGCCAACTTTTTCACTCTCCTCTTTCACTTTCCTCAAGAGGCTTTTGAGTTCTTCACTTTCTGTCATAAGGGTGGTGTCATCTGCATATCTGAGGTGATTGATATTTCTCCTGGCAATCTTGATTCCAGCTTGTGCTTCTTCCAGCCCAGTGTTTCTCATGAAGTACTCCACATATCAGTTAAATAAGCAGGGTGACAATATACAACCTTGACATACTCCTTTTCCTATTTGGAACCAGTCTTGTTGCTCCATGTCCAGTTCTAACTGCTGCTTCCCGACCTGCATATAGGTTTCTCAAGAGGCAGGTCAGAGGGTCTGGTATTCCCATCTCTTTCAGAATTTTCCACAGTTTATTGTGGTCCAGATAGTCAAAGGCTTTGGCATAGGCAATAAAGCAGAAATAGATGTTTTTCTGGAACTCTCTTGCTTTTTTGATGATCCATTGGATGTTGGCAATTTGATCTCTGGTTCCTCTGCCTTTTCTAAAACCAGCTTGAACATCACATCTATTTCCCATGAAGTGATGGGACCAGATGCCATGATCTTCGTTTTCTGAATGCTGAGCTTGAAGCCAACTTTTTCACTCTCCTCTTTCACTTTCCTCAAGAGGCTTTTGAGTTCTTCACTTTCTGTCATAAGGGTGGTGTCATCTGCATATCTGAGGTGATTGATATTTCTCCTGGCAATCTTGATTCCAGCTTGTGCTTCTTCCAGCCCAGTGTTTCTCATGAAGTACTCCACATATCAGTTAAATAAGCAGGGTGACAATATACAACCTTGACATACTCCTTTTCCTATTTGGAACCAGTCTTGTTGCTCCATGTCCAGTTCTAACTGCTGCTTCCCGACCTGCATATAGGTTTCTCAAGAGGCAGGTCAGAGGGTCTGGTATTCCCATCTCTTTCAGAATTTTCCACAGTTTATTGTGGTCCAGATAGTCAAAGGCTTTGGCATAGGCAATAAAGCAGAAATAGATGTTTTTCTGGAACTCTCTTGCTTTTTTGATGATCCATTGGATGTTGGCAATTTGATCTCTGGTTCCTCTGCCTTTTCTAAAACCAGCTTGAACATCTGGAAATTCATGGTTCGCATATTGCTGAAGCCTAGACTTCTGCAAATGTTAATATTACATCAAGAAATAAGAAAAGACTAATTGTAAGTAGACTTCTTAATTAGCTTAAATCTATTTTGCTTTTTCAAACAAGACATAAAAATATGGAACTCTTGATGCTGAAGTTAAAGCCCCAGTACTTTGGCCACCTGATGTGAAGAGCCTATTCACTGGAAAAGACCCTAATATTGGGAAAGACTGAAGGCAAAAGGAGAAGAAGGCAGCAGAAGATGAGGTGGTTAGATAGCATCATCAACTCAATGGACGAGAATCTGAGCAAACTTCAGGACAGGGGAGTGAAGGACAGGGGAGCCCAGTATGCTGCAGTCTGTGGGGTTGCAAAGAGTCCGACATGACTTAGTGACTGAAAAACAACAACTCCCATAAAATATAACAAACTATATTACTCTCTAGATGAAATTTTAAACAGTTGAAGTAGACAATGACATTGCATGTCTCCTCTTTAAGAGATAGTTTAGAGCTAATGAAAAGAAAACACTGTCATTTTGAGCTATAAGAAAGGAAACGGCTGAGAACAAAGAAATACAGGGATACAAAAATAGAAATGGAAAACAGACCTATGCTGAGAGTATATGAGAGCTGTTAAAAGCTTATTTGTGTTCAGAGAGATTAGCAGAAAAGTACAAAACATTAGTTTGGCAACTTTGGAGTAACAGGCATAAACTAAAAAGAGAGGGTAAACTGAAAGTGATGTGTAGCAACCCATAAGTAAGAAAAATAGACTCTGATTAGAAGGAAAAGAGTTGTTTATTTTAGTAACGTGGTATGCATACCCCTTAAATTTAGAAATCTATTTCTTCTAAACTCTCTCTATATATTTCAGTTAATTTGTATTCTCACCTAGGTAAACTATTATAATTCTATTAAAAATATAAACATACAACTGAAGAATATTGTTTTTCCCAATTATCTATGCCTAAAATCTAATCATTTACCCTAAAAAGTAATCCTATTAGCAATTACCACCCAGCCTACTAAAATAAAATACCTAAAGAGAATTTTAAGAGTCCCTCTTGGATTTATCTTATAGCCTTAATCCTGTCAGTCTGAAATGGTTTCTTAAGATGTTCTTGTAAGTGATGCCTTTACTACAGTGACTTGAAAGTCTTAGTAGGCTACAAAGGGTTAAATGATGTCACATTTTCAATAAAGTTAACCTGCATCCTATCATGCATTTTACAATTCATATTTTTCCTTCAAGACTCAGGCAAAAGGTCCATTTTCCTATTCACAAGTAGAGGTACTCTGGATCACCACATCTGAGAGAGAGCGCTTAGCCTCCTTGTGTTGTCAAGCATCTGTCAGTTGCACCAACAGACAGACGGTTGGCTCATCTGTGGCCAAAACAGTGACGTATTTACCTCCATATTGTGTGTCTACTTCTACACTAGTCAAAGCAGCCCTCAATAAAACTTCCAGAGTATATATGTGAATTAATTCTTTAATTGCACAATTTTTTCCAACTGGACAGAAGTTAATTTCCAGGAAAGAAAGTATTTTGAAATGTAGCAAAAATAGCAATGAACGCAAAAAGCCAAAGCCTGTCCCACCACTTCATGGGAAATAGATGGGGAAACAGTGGAAACAGTGTCAGACTTTATTTTGGGGGGCTCCAAAATCACTGCAGATGGTAACTGCAGCCATGAAATTAGAAGACACTTACTCCTTGGAAGAAAAGTTATGACCAACCTAGACAGTATATTCAAAACCAGAGACATTACTTGGCCGACTAAGGTCCATCTAGTGAAGGCTATGGTTTTTCCTGTGGTCATGTATGGATGTGAGAGTTGGACTGTGAAGAAGGCTGAGTGACGAACAAATGATGCTTTTGAACTGTGGTGTTGGAGAAGACTCTTCAGAGTCCCTTGGACTGCAAGGAGATCCAACCAGTCCATTCTGAAGGAGATCAACCCCGGGATTTCTTTGGAAGGAATGATGCTAAAGCTGAAACTCCAGTACTTGGCCACCTCATGCGAAGAGTTAACTCATTGGAAGAGACTCTGATGCTGGGAGGGATTGGGGGCAGGAGGAGTAGGGGCCAACAGAGGATGAGATGGCTGGATGGCATAACTGACTCGATAGACATGAGTCTGAGTGAACTCTGAGAGATGGTAATGAACAGGGAGGCCTGGCGTGCTGTAATTCATGGGGTTGCAAAGAGTCGGACGCGACTGAGCGACTGAACTGAACTGAGGCAACTACGTGACCTTGAACAAGTAACCTCAGTTTATTTATCTATAACATTGCAAGGCTGGTTTGATTCTTAATAATACTTTCAGCAATAAATTTAATTTGGAAAACTGTTTATCTGGATAGCCTTTTATGAGCTTCTTGGAATTCTTGCCTAGAGTACCAAATGCTGGAATGATGACTTCAGTCAGGCAAACAAGAGTCATTCCCAACTGGCACAGAGTGGAATGGATTATTTTCCAAACAAAACTGGGTGACCCCAGGAATGGAATGATAATGCTAAACAGGACTCTCTTGTGGTATGTGAGGCTAGCTACTTACTGCCATTTCTTCTCAAGGGGAAAAAAAAAATAGAACAAAACTGGTAGAATTCAATATCCCCTAAGTGCTCCAGAATGTAGTTTATCATCATAACTAGCATGGGCTCTATTTTTCTCCCATTCACTTATTCTACTAAGAGGTTGATGATGACAGAAAAAAATTTTCTTTTCCATACACTGGAAAGCCAGCACATGAAAAAGTAGAATCATCACAGATAGACAATTGAGTTAGAAAAAATAAAAGTAAACATCACTACTAGATGACACTGGTCATGTGAGTCCCACAGAAATCAGGTTCTGTTATTTTACTCATATGGAGTATGACAAGCTACAGATCTGGAAAGAGTAATGTGACAGGAAAGGGGGAAAGTGAATTTAAAAATCTGTAAAATAATCCAGCAATTCCACCACTTGGTATTTATCTAAAGAAAAGGAAAACTTTAATTCAAAAAGACATATGCATCCCACTAACCACAGAAGCATTATTTACAATAACTAAGAGTTGATGAAAGTGAAAGTGGAGAGTGAAAAAGTTGGGTTAAATCTCAACATTCAGAAAACTAAGATCATGGCATCTGGTCTTATCATTTCATGGGAATTAGATAGGGAAACAGTGGAAACAATGTCAAAAACTTTATTTTGGGGGGCTCCAAAATCACTGCAGATGATGACTGCAGCCATGAAATTAAAAGACACTTACTCCTTGGAAGAAAAGTTATGACCAACCTAAATAGCATATTCAAAAGCTGAGACATTACTTTGCCAACAAAGGTCCGCCTAGTCAAAGCTATGGTTTTTCAAGTGTCAGACTTTATTTTTTTGGGCTCCAAAATCACTGCAGATGGTGAGTGCAGCCATGAAATTAAAAGACGCTACTCCTTGGAAGAAAAGTTATGACCAACCTAGACTAAGGTCTGTCTAGTCAAGGCTATGGTTTTTCCAGTGGTCATGTATGGATGTGAGAGTTGGACTGTGAAGAAAGCTGAGCACTGAAGAATTGATGCCTTTGAACTGTGGTGTTGGAGAAGACTCTTGAGAGTCCCTTGGACTGCAAGGAGATCCAACCAGTCCATTCTGAAGGAGATCAGCCCTGGGATTTCTTTGGAAGGAATGATACTAAAGCTGAAACTCCACTACTTTGGCCACCTCATGTGAAGAGTTGACTCACTGGAAAAGACTCTGATGCTGGGAGGGATTGGGGGCAGGAAGAGTAGAGGACAACAGAGGAAGAGATGGCTGGATGGCATCATGGACTCAATGAATGTGAGTCTGAGTGAACTCCGGGAGCTGGTGATGAACAGGGAGGCCTGGTGTGATGCAATTCATGGGGTCGCAAAGAGTCGGACTCGACTGAGAGACTGAACTGAACTGAACTGAACTGAACTGAAGGAAGTTCAGGGTCAGAGTCTGTGTTGCCAAGGGCAGTGCAGTGAGGTGTGGGCTGCAGCATGGGGTCAGCTGACGGCAGAGCCCATGTTCCAGAAGCCAAGTCACTCCTGCTGTGGCTGGCGCCCACTGGTTCTACAAATTGTCCTGGAAGGAATGCATGGTGCACTACTGTGGGCCTCCAAAGCCCCAGGGAGGCCCTCCCTCTTGTGCTCACTGGAAGAGGCAGCCGACGAGCCAGCATCTCTCCCTCTCCTAGCCCATTTGTCCCGGGTCTTGGCCATCTGTCTTCTCAGCCCTCCTAATCCCTTTCCTCCCTGCCTCACACTTTCAGAGCCAGAAGACTAGGCCACCCCGGGCCTGAGTGTGTTACCAGTTCCTGCAGCACACTCCGGGGCCCCAGAGCTCCCCCATTCCAAGGGGGCAGAAGTACCATGCAGACTGAACCCGAATTTTATGCTGCAGTTCTGACCTCCTATGGCATGAACAAGCCATTCCTGGGCTTGTGAAGGAGTGTATAGACTTTGGGGGCAGGCATAGGCTGGGCCCAGTTCTGAGGTGACAAAGTGTACTAGTAAGTTGGCCACTGGGACTCTGGCTGGGAGAGCGGATGGTCTCTGCCACCCACCCGATGGCTGAGGGAGGCAGCCAGCACCGGGGGTGTTGGGCAGCTGAAGGCACAGCTCCTGAGGTCCACATAGGGGGTGCCTGGTGGTCTGGGCAGTGGCTGAGTCATCTCTGAAGCTGCTGTGGCTGGAACATCCAGTGCCCACTGGTGGACAGGAGCTTATCTGGGCCACCCGCTGCCGGCCCGTGTCTGATGTGATCTCCTGGAGGAGACTGTGTCCCTGGCACTGGTCTGCAGCATGGAGGCTTGCATAGCTGGGCAGAAGTGGTGAGGAGGCCCCTGAAACCTCTGGCCTAGGACCAACACACAAGACTCAGGTCTTAGAGGCACAGGTGAGTTCTTATCCAAAGAGATCCAAAGTCCCTTTGCTTCTATTTCAGCAACCCCTGCCAGATAGCTCCAAACTATCGCTGCTTCCCTAAGGGACACTCATATCTCCCGTCTTGGGCTCAACAAGATCAGAAATACCTAGCCATGCCCAGAGTGGAGGCTGGCTTTGGGAAGGTGGTCTGGCAACATGGAGAGAGGTCAGGAGCTTTAAATATGGAGACTTGGAGAATGTCTTGCCTGGTGTGGGTCTTTAAACATTTTTAGCAGCGGCTCAAGTACATGAAAGTAATCACAGTGACTGCCCTGGGGCGTGAGGGGCTGGGGTCCCTGTTGACCCCACAGCAGCCCCTGGAGTGTCTCCGATTAACACCTGCAACCCCAGGTAGCAGTCTGAAAAGCCGTATGTATCAGCTTCAATCTCTGCATGATATGTTCAGTCTCCCTGGTTTACAGATAGGCACGCTGAGACTTGAAGAGGGGGAACGATCTACATGAGGTTGTTTGTGGCAAAGCAGAGGACATGAACCCCGGTTCCTGCATCCCAGCCTGGGGCCTCCCAGCTGCCTGAGAGAACTCCATCTTCCTGACTGCTGATTGGATTCCAACAGCTCTGTTTTAAAGAATAATTTTATTGTGCTAATTATGCATCTCAATATTCTAAACCATCTTACATCTGCTTTGGAAGCAGGCAGAGTGAAGGTCGTCAATGCATATGTAAAATCATTATACTCCTTTTTTCCCCCCCTTGGGAAGAAATAAAAGGATGAATCTGGTCCCTGCCTTTGATAAGCTCACAGTCTGGATGGGGTGTTGGGGGAGAGAGGGTGGCAGACTCTGGGTCCACCCTCAAAAGCTTCAGACAGACTGGGGAGGGGGCCAGTAAGGCAGACACCACCAGGGCATCATTCTGGCTAGCTGCAGAGCAGAGACACAGTCATAGTTCCTGTGTCTTTGGCCCGAATGCTATTAAGACTGTGGATTCTGCCACTTAATAGCTATGACCTAGACAAGTTTGCTCACATCTTTGTGCCTCAGTTTCCTCATCTGAGTGTAAAGATTATAAAAGCACAAACCTCAAAGAGCTATTATGAAATTTATCATGTATCAGTTCATGCAAAACTCTTAGCACTGCACTTGGCAGGTGGTAAATGCCGCTAACAGTCAGCTGATGATGGTGATATGACTGGGTTCCCGTGGGCTCAGGTGGGGTGTCTACCCTGAAGGAGGGGCTGTGGGATGAGCTGTCCCAGGGGCAGCACTTCTTGCCTGAGGCTTGGTCATTAGACTCTTGACTGAATATAGAGGAAAGTGTGCTGGCCCCAGAAGCAAGAGGCTTGGAACTCAGATCCTTCCTCTGCCACTGGTGCAGTTCTGTTTCTTTCCCGAGCCTCAGTTTTGCAGCTGTAAGATGGAGAGCATTATACCAAACACACCATGGTGCTGTGAGTGTTAGATCAAATCAACGTGTGAAATGCTTATCACTTTACCTGGAATGCTGGAAGAGGCATTTGGAAAATATTAGTTCCCCTCCCAAAAAGAACAGGTAGGAAAACCCTGGGTAATGCATCACACAAGGTTCCTCTTCAGAGTTTGGGGAGAAGTTGGCAGTGGCAGCACCAGGAGCTAATAGAGATGGGAGCAAGTGGAGAAATCCGGTGAGACATTGGAAACTTTCATTTTCATTCACTGAACACCTGGACAAGAATTGTGTCTGGCCGCTGGGCTGGGTCCTGGGCAGATATAATCTCTGCCTATAGGAGCTCCTGGCCTGGAGGAAGCCGGGTGAAGATGTCTCCTTAACTGAACACCATGTCAAGTGTAGCAATTAATGGGGGCTGAGGGCCCTTTAAGCTGGAGATGGTGGAGGTTTTGTTTTGTTTTGGTTGGTTGGTTGGGGTTTGAGACACAGCTTTGATAGAAGACATTTTGGTAGGAAAGGTAGGTTGGAGGGCATGCCAGGTGCAGGGAGCTCGTGGGCAAGGGGAGGGGTGGGGAATTATGAAAGGTATTTGGTAGGCTGAATAAAGGTCTAAATTGTGAGGTTTTCTTCCCCCAAAGGATGCAAGCCTGAAACTCTGTTCCATCCCCACCAGTTACTTAGATCACCCTATTCAACCGGATCAGAATTCTTCCCGGAGGAGTTTCTTAATATACAGACCAAAGCTGTAGGACTGTGCAGGGGAATATGGATGGCAAGTTCATCACAGGCCTTGGGAGGGTCCAGAGAAGGCTGTGGTGAGCCTGTGTAGAGTCAGCCTAGGCCTGGAAGTCTTCTCGGAGGAGGTAATATATAGGGAAACCTGCCCTGTGTCAGGAGAAAGCCAAGCTAAACAGATGATCATTTACTTCGTACTGCATATCAGAGCTAAGAGTTTCCCTCAGATTACTTCTCACTAAGAAGACAGGCTTCTTTTCAGGCATGGCAGTTCTGTTTTCCCCAGATGAGGATAATCAGCTTGTTTGGGAGTCAGGCTGACAGCTCAGGCAGCAGGCAGGGGCTGGGGGCGGGAGGCCCCGGGCTGCAGGCAGCTCTGAGGGAACCAAATGATGCTGCTGTCTGGGTGACAACCCGGGGCGGGAGGGGATTTCTGTTTGCATCACGGAGGAGTAGGCTGCAGGGCAATGAGCTCAGTTTTGTGAATCCCAGAGCCTGCCTGGCCGTCTCGTGCCTGAGTCCTGCCACTCCTTCCTCCAAGAAAAGACATCCATCAAGATCTATGCTGGAGCTGTGCCAAGTCTTTTCAGACCTCCTGCAGGGAAGGACCTGATGTCCCCTCTCCCTCCCCTTCTCTGGGAAGACATCAATTGCTGATGGCCCCACCCATGTGTCCCCACAACCCTGAGAGGCCCAGCCTCAGACTCCAGCCCAGACAGGAATTTTCATGGACCCATGAACTGGGGGGCAAGAGGGGCACCTGCCAGCCTTGGGGTCTCCATGGGCAGGCCATGGATGAGCCACTCTTCTGCTTGAGGGTCAGCTCCAGGCCCTTGTCCTGCTCGGCACAGCTAAGCACTTGACTGGAGAGCTTGAGTACTGAACACAGCAGGGCCGAGGATGGCTATCTTAAATCACCTTCAGCAAAACAACCATATGTACCCTGAGGATAGCGACCTCAACCTCATCTCTGCAGGTCTGTGGGAGGCCCCATAGCTGCTTCACCAGCTTTAAGGAGGCAAACCTGGCCATACAGCCTTTCTCAGAGGCTTGCACTTCCCCTCAACCCAACACACCCTTTGATTTCCTCCTGTGTGGAAGAAAGTGGGTGGACTTGGCTTGCTCCAAGTCCCGCTGCCCCCATCTCACCACCCCTTCTCTGGCTCCCCTCTCGGGGCCCAGCTTCCATCTCTCAGTGTTTGTGTATTCACTTCCAGGGCATCCAGAGCTGGGAGATTTCCTCAGACTCTGTGGGTGCACATGCCGGGGGTCCCAGGGAGTGAGGTTTAGTGGGGACCTTTAACAAAGCCTGAGGTCGTTCCTGAGGATGCAGATGGGAGACCTGGCCATGGACACCAGTATACCCCTTGGCTGTGTGTTGCTGGGTTGTGGCCCCTGGAGGTCTGTAGAGTCCAAGGCTGAGGGGCAGGGCCCCTTGCTCTGTCCTGGTTTCCCCACCAGTGACCCTCAGTGTGTCAACCTGTCAGGTCCTCCACCGTCAGCACCTCAGTTTTCCCATCTGCCTCCTGCATGTGGAGAAAGGACCTGCACAGCGTCCCTGCAGCCGTGGTCCCCTGGAGAGGTACCTCTGGGACCAGCAGCCATTGGCCCTCGGTAGCCATGTGAAGCAACTCTCCTTCTCTGTGGTCTCCAAGGCAACACCGAGCTGCCTGCCAAGCTTGCTGCCGAGAGGTTGGCTCTCTGCACACATCTTTAGTGCCTCACTGAGATGGCTGATGGCAGGAGCCAGGGTGAGGCCCAGCCTCCCCAGCTGTCACAGGAGCAAATTGGACAAAGGCTGAGCGGGGTCGAGAGAGGCAGCGCCGGGGCAGGGGGCCTGGGAAAGCGTCTCAGAGGCTGCGCTGCCCTCCACCTACCTCATCCTCCTAACACTGCCCTCTCAGTGACCCCTGCTTTCTAGAACACTCTGTTTGAATCTCAGTTTCCCCATATATCAAAGGGGTGGGGGCCAATCTGTAGCCCTTCAGACATGAATGGCCTGAGACAACAGCCCAGTTGGGATATCGGAGGTCTAGGGAATGGGCCCTGAACAGTCTTTGGACAGCTGCCCCAGCAGGACATCAGAGGGTATATCTCTCCATGGCATTTACTAGACAAAGTCTCCAGGAGCATTTGCTCCAAGGTCCAGAAGCTACCCTCTGCTCCTCACTCAACACCACTGGTGACAAGCCTTCTCCTAGCTGCCAATCCAAGGACTGGCAGGCTCTGGGGGCCAGATACCTGTTTCTTAGAGTCACTCATGCATTAAGGCCAGTATCCCACTCCCGTTCAGGGAGGTGTGGAAGTTTGAGCTGGCCCAGGGAGTTGGGACCAGAGGGGGATGGACAGAGGAGAGAGTCTTGCAGATGGTTGCCTTGGTATATGAATACCTGGGGCGGTGGGAGCAGTGACCTCCCAGCACCCACAAGACAAGAACAAGGAAAGGAGGCGCCATCCCACCCCCAGCAGATTGCCAGGTTCAGAGTACAGAGGCAGGCATTCCCCATCCAGGCTGAGTTTCCTGGGTCCTGGACCAGGCTTGGGGCACGAGAAGGGACCATTGCTGTTATGTAGAGTTCCACTGGGACCAGGCAGCGGACAACATTAGGTCGAGATACTGCCAGCGCCTGTGGCCCCTTTGTGTGACTTAGAGAAAGACTCCTTCTCTTGGCAGACCTAGCCCTACAGTGCATGGATTTCTCCCTTTGCCACGTGTGCAGGTGGTCATTGCTCAGGGCTGAACCTGAATTGCCATCCAGAGCAGCTGGCCAAGCAGCAATTGGAGAGGCAGTGATGCTTCGACCAGCCCCCTGGAGAGTCAAGGGTGGTTCCTGGCACAGCTGTGTGGGGAAGGGTTGGGGACAGCTGGAAATATGAGTACAGGGGCCCTGGATTACCTAAAAATCCAGTTGGAGTGAGGCCTGGATTATCTAAAAATCCAGTTGGAATGAGGCCTGGAGGCTGGGTCAGAAAGGGCATTGGTTCCTTCAGGTCTAGCTGAGAGCGCTTGAGTACAGGAGCCCTGGATTATCTAAAAATCCAGTTGGAGTGAGGCCTGGATTATCTAAAAATCCAGTTGGAATGAGGCCTGGAGGCTGGGTCAGAAAGGGCATTGGTTCCTTCAGTCCTAGCTGAGAGCGCTTGAGTACAGGAGCCCTGGATTATCTAAAAATCCAGTTGGAGTGAGGCCTGGATTATCTAAAAATCCAGTTGGAATGAGGCCTGGAGGCTGGGTCAGAAAGGGCATTGGTTCCTTCAGTCCTAGCTGAGAGCGCTTGAGTACAGGAGCCCTGGATTATCTAAAAATCCAGTTGGAGTGAGGCCTGGATTATCTAAAAATCCAGTTGGAATGAGGCCTGGAGGCTGGGTCAGAAAGGGCATTGGTTCCTTCAGTCCTAGCTGAGAGCGCTTGAGTACAGGAGCCCTGGATTATCTAAAAATCCAGTTGGAGTGAGGCCTGGATTATCTAAAAATCCAGTTGGAATGAGGCCTGGAGGCTGGGTCAGAAAGGGCATTGGTTCCTTCAGTCCTAGCTGAGAGCGCTTGAGTACAGGAGCCCTGGATTATCTAAAAATCCAGTTGGAGTGAGGCCTGGATTATCTAAAAATCCAGTTGGAATGAGGCCTGGAGGCTGGGTCAGAAAGGGCATTGGTTCCTTCAGTCCTAGCTGAGAGCGCTTGAGTACAGGAGCCCTGGATTATCTAAAAATCCAGTTGGAGTGAGGCCTGGATTATCTAAAAATCCAGTTGGAATGAGGCCTGGAGGCTGGGTCAGAAAGGGCATTGGTTCCTTCAGTCCTAGCTGAGAGCGCTTACTCTGCCTGGCTCCCCTCAGGATGCTGGGAGGACAGTGGTCATCAAGACAGACAAGGTCCCTGTGGTCCCGAAGCTTACGTTTCAGAGTGAAGAAACAGATGACACTAACCCGGGAAAACATCAGGCAGCTTGCAAAGACTTACACTCCAGGGATGGGGAGTGAGTGAAGAGCAGCGGGAGTTTGGAGGTGGGCAGAGATGCCTGACAGTCTCCAGAGAGCCGTACACTGAGGCCTGAATAACAGGAAGGAAGGTGGGAGTGGGGTTGCTTCTGGCCTCTAGGGACTAGAGGTCAGAAAAGAAAGAACATGTAGTCGCTTAGTCATGTTCCACTCTGCGAGCCCATGGACTGTAGCCCATCAGGCTCCTCTGTCTATGGGATTTCCCAGGCAAGAATCCTGGAGTGGGTTGCCATTCCCTTCTCCAGGGGATCTTCCCCACCCAGGGATTGAACCCGTGTCTCTCGAATTGCAGGCAGATTCTTTATCATTGGAGCCACCGGGGAAGCCCCAGTAGAGGTCAGGGATGCTGTTAAAAATCCCACAAGGCACAGGACAGTCCCCACAACCAAGAAGTGTCAAAATTTCAGTAGTGCTGAGGTTGTGCTCCCCAGGGCTGCTGTTCTTTTTAGATAATCCAGGGCCCCTGAACTCATATTTCCAGCCCTTTCTACACATACTCTGGGTTCAAATTCTGTCTCCACCACTTGCCCCCAAAATATCAGTGGTGCAGAGGATGGAAAACTCTGCTATGGAGGAAAAGTGGAAACCTTGAGACTATTTAGACCTGCATGGGTCCACGCGGCAGACACTGGCTATACGGGGCTTTAGAGCATTGAAATGGGATAGTTTCAGCCAGTGTGCTGGGGGTATAAAACACACACTGGATTTAAGAAATAGTACCAAAAAGCAATGTAAAATATTCATCTTTAAAGTTGATTATATGTTAAAATTATAATATTTTACATAAAGTGCATTGAATAAAACATTAAAACTAATTCCACTTTTTATCTTTTATAATGTGGCTAGTAGAAAATTTTAAATCATGCACAACTTCTGTTTGTAGCTCAGGTTATTATGTTTCTACTGGATAGTGCTGAGTTGGACAGTGATATTAATTGCTTCCTATGTGCTAAGCACTATTCTTTTTTACATATACCATTTGACTTAATTTTGATATTGACTTCATCAGGGATATATTGCTATTATTTTCACTTTCCATGTGAGAAAGCTGTGGCTCAGATAGGTCAATTAACTTGCCCAAGGGCACACAGGGAGTAAGGGTAGAGCTGATTCACGGGGTTTGCTTTGAACAGCAGGTGGAGGGTGATGCTGATCACTGAGTTGGGGAAGTTGGGGGAGGAAGCAGGCATGTAAGTGGACTCATGTGTTCTGAGTGGTCTTGCTAAGTTTGAGATGACTGTAGACCTCCAACCGTAGATATCAAGAAGGCAGGGGGTTTACAGGGAGACATTTGGGGTAGAGATACACAACTAGGGGTCAGCAGTAGAAAAATGGAATTTAAAGCCATTGGGGGCAAAGTGATCACACAGAGAGGGTTTCTTAGGATGGAGCCTGAAGCACACCAACATTTGAGGGAGAGATGTGGAGAAGGAGGCCCAACAGGAGGCTGAGAGAGAGAAGCAAGTGAGGCAAGAGGTAAACTAGGCAGGAAAAGAAAACGTCTCAAGAAAGAGTGTTATCAGGCTGACCTGGGAGCCTGGGAGCTTCTAGGTGGTCGGGGCAAGACAGGAGGAGAACTCACTGGCCCAAGGTAGGACATGTGGGGGACTGGGCTCAGCCCTGAGCTGGAGCCCTGCAGGCTGGCCAGACTCATGGTGAGTTCCAGAACTAGACATCCCTGGTTCCTGCAAAGATCAGGGAGGGGCCACGCCAAGTGCACTCAGCTAAAGTGAGAGACAGGCCCTAGGGTGTGGGAGTGGGACCCAGACAGCTCATTTTGTTTGGCAACCAGGAAGTCCTCCCTTATGCCTGACAATAACCCTAGGGGCTTCAAAGTTAGCCTAACAGTTCTCGGTAGCGAAGCTGAGCAGATGCCCTCATACACACCCTTTTTATGGTTAGAGACAGAAGATGCTTCTTTTTCCCTCCACCTTCTCATAAATCCATCAGCCCTTCTCTCCTGGGCTACTCCTGCTTCTTTTGCTCCTCTTTGCAATAGCCCATAAATCCAGCTCAGAGCTCAGAGTCTGGAGTTCAGGACACATGGGAATTTATAGGTAGAAATTGATCTGAGCTTCCAGTGTCCTGTCTCTTGTTCTAGAAACTTCTGGCCCCCAGCCTTATTTACCACTGTCTCAGTTGATTCGAAAGTTCTCTGTGTCCAGGAATCTGTTCACAAGAGCACTTGTTTCTGCTTTGGCAACCTCCTCGCTGGCACCTGGCTCCTGACCACAGCCCAACTTGGCTTCTGTTCTGTGTGCCCACCCTGGACATTTTGGGCAGCCTCCGCCTGGAGCCCACGCCTAGTCTGGGCTCTCCTGCAGCTTTATTAGCGCCATCTCCCCAGTGCACTAGCCCCTGCATGTCCCCAGTCACTAATCTCTTCATCAGCGCTTCTCTTCAACCGCATTGCCCACAGAACCAAGTGCTTTGTCGATGAAAAACTCCTTTGGGGGCAAACACAGGAAATTAAAGACTCTGAGTGCAGTAAGAAAATCCATTCTTTTTCATAGATTTCTGCAGTCTGATTGCTTCAGCTTCTGCTGAGTGGCTAGGATCTCCTGGTTGGAGCTCACACCCAAGGGGCCTGGCCAGAGGAGGTGATATTGCCAGGAGAGCAGGGCTCTGTCTGAGATTCCTCCATCCATGTCTGTGCCTCTGGGGCTGTAGGGCAGGCCATTTGGTCAGCAGGATGTCCTGGGCAGGAGGGAGCCTTCAGGGTACCATCAGAGCTCACACCTAGAGTGGATCTACCCATGGTCAGCTGGGTAAGAGCATGTCTTGCCAGAGGAGAGCTTTGTGGCTCTGAGTATAAAGTGTGAGGGGAACCGCCTTCTCCAGGGATGCGAGGGGTCCTTGGCCCTACCTCCCAGTCCCAGTGGGTTAGTGCTGCTCTGTGACTCCGTGGCTCAGGCTGTAAAATGAGGGAGTTTGGATTGATGGTATTTAAGGTCCTTTGGGTATATAAGTGATGCAAGAAATGCTAGTTGAGCTCTGTCCATGTGCCAGAACTTTCAAGAGCCTCAATCAACAGCTCCCCGGGCTTCAAGTCCAGACAGTAGCGGCCTCCCCTCACCTCCTGAGTCCGGCCACCACGGAGACCAGATTCAAACTGCCGCTCAGCTCACAAGCTCACTGGCCCAGACCTTTGGAAGTGCCTGGAACACCAGGGGGCCTCAGGGACACTGGGCTCAGGTGGGTATTGGGTGTCCTCTCTGAGAACCCCCGAGATTCTACCAAGGCACTTCACTGTGGTGGGCTCTGCATCCAGAGGAGACTGGGTCACTGAGAAGGCAGGCCAGGGGCAGAGTGATGGGAGCTGGGGATGCCCTGCAGGGCGGAGGCAGAGGGCGAGGAGACACGACCTACATCTGGGACCCTAACTCACTGTCTCTGGGAGCAGAAAGAGCAGTGAATGGAGAGGGCAAGCAGAGCAGAATCTGGAGTAGGACGCAGGGAGCACTCCTTCAGGTCATTCAGGCCCTGCCACAGGCCTGAGGGTGGGAACTGGGGGCTGCGGTTGCAGCTGGCCCTGGGAGAGCCTCCCAACTCAGGGTTCCAGGGAGTGGTCCAGTCCAGGCATGGGGAGAGCAACTCCCACAGGGCAGGGCAGGCCACCCCAGCCCAAAGGGGCGCAGCAGCGCTCAAAGACAGTAGGTGGACAGCCTGTCAGCACCAGGGTAGGGGCTCAGCATGAGCCGTTCAGGCTCCATCACCCCGTTCACTTGTCTACTGGGGAGCATTTCCTAGTTGCCCTGCTTTTGCCACCACCACCCTCATCCGCACTGCCTCTTGCCCAGGGGGCTCCTTCCCCAATCACAAGCTATTCCCTGTGGATCCTCCCTCGTGTCAGGCAATACTTCCTGGTCGTGTGTCTGCCTTTCACGTTTTCTCTGGACACCCCAGATGCATAACTGATTTCTCATCTTGGAGATGGTGCTGGATCAGTAAGCCCTCTTCCTGTCAGCCCATAATATTGCCAGCGATCTCCTGGTTACAGGGAACTCATAGTCTTCAGACTTTACATTTGCACCACACTGAACAGTTACTTGATTAATATAATGGAAAAAGAGGAATCGATAGGCAGCTACTCTGAGTCAGGCCTTTTCCTGATTCACTCACAATTTCCTGACGTTTGTGTAATCTGTCAACAGCAAACATAGCTAATATTTACTATTGGCTACTGCAATGGTCTAAGCTTTATGTGAGGTGATTTGTAGATGAAGAAGCATCTTCAGAAGGATAAGTGCTTTGTAACTTGCTTAGCGGCACATAATCAAAGGTTGGTAGCACTGATATTCAAATGGGTCTGGTGATCCTTGCCACCTTCCACCTTGACTTCCCAGGATAGATATGGGTTGTCACATACCGTGGGGGCCCAGACAAGGGAAAAACATGTTTGATTTCAAGACAGTGCTGCAGCTGGGACATCCTTCTGGGGGACTTCCTAACATGACCTCTGCCCTCCTGAACTGCAGGCTCCACCTGACCAAATGCTTCATGGTTTTTACTGAAGTCAGGCTGTTCTGCAAGCATCGAGGTCCCCTTCCTCTCTTTGTCTGCCTCCCTCCTTCCCTCTGTCTTCCACCAAACCTGGAGAGCAGCAGATGTGGGGAGATGAAAAGTGTTCATAAATCCTTATAATTTCATTACTGGCTGCTTTGATGCTCACCAAAGACTTACTGTCTTGGTAGGAATGAGTAGAACTAGGCTATTTTATAGAAGAGAAATTGGAGGTTCAGAAAAACAAAATGGCTGGAAAGAAAGGGAGCAGTAGATAGCCGGAGTGCTCCCTGTGTGTGAGCTCACAGCACAGGCAGTTGGGCCCTGCAGACAGGGAGCCCAGCTCTGGTGACAGCCTTGGTGGAGTTCCCGGGGGGCAGGGCCTCCGCCCCAGCAGGGAAGGTGGAATTTCCTCCCTTGCAGCTTCTGGCCAGCTCAGCTTCGAGGACTGGAGCAGCTTCCTGGGTGGCAGCCAGGCAACCCCAGGAGGGAGGGAGGGAGGGAGAGAGGAGGATCTGTTTTGTCACTCCAGAGCCTGGTGACATCAAGAGAACTATTGCGTCGCCTCTTTGCCTCTCCTTGCCTTGTGTCGTGGAAGAACTGGGGTGGAGATGGCTGGGCAGTTGCTCTGTGTTGTCTGCTCTTTCGCCTCTCCCAGTGGGTCCAGGTGGTGTGAGAGGGCCTGGAATTGATGGGACTGGAAGATGGATTCTTTCGTCATTCTCTACTTCTTCCCTTGGCCATCTCATCCATTCCTACAGCTTCATTACCATCCACACTACTGGTTCTCATCTCTGGCTGCACGTTAGTACCACCAGAGGGGATTTTTAAAGATACTGATGCCAAGCCCTGTCTCAGACTGAACAAAGCAGAATCTCTGGGGTTGGGCCCAGGTATCTGAATTTGTTAAATGCCCTTGTGCAGTAAGTGGTGAGAACCACAAATTCATTCTCTGATCATACTTTCTTCCAACTCCGATCTTTCTTCTAAGTTTCCCACCTGCTCCCTGAACATCTCTTTTTGTTTCCTTCCAGGAAACAACTTGCCCAAGTTACATTCACAATATGGACAAATCCTACCTCATGCCACCTTGAAGCCTGTTTCTCCCCCAGGATCCCTGTCCTAGTGAGCTTGACCCACACCATCCACTGGTGTAAGCCAGTGACGGGATGGGAGCCCTGTTTCCCTTGTCCGTATTCTTCATGTCCAACCTGTTGTTCTATGAAGATATGATTCAGCAGCTGTAACAGAGAGACCCAAATAGCAGTGCCCAGACAAAATAAAGCTTACATAAAAGGGTGGGTGGAAAATTCAGGGCTGGCTTGGCCACTCCACAATCACCAGAGGCCCCATCTCCCTCTCAGTCAAGTCTTTGCTCTCCAACATAAGCAATAAGCAAATTTCTTCTCTTTGTCCAAGATAGTTTCTTTAGTTCCCACTGTCATGTCCCAATTCGAGCCATCAGGAAGAGGCAAGGGGGAAGGGGAGGTCATGGCCCTTTAGGGCACAAGTTGGATGTCATTCATATCACTTCTGCTCACATCCCATTGGCCTGAATCTAGACACAGGTCCACACTTGGCTGCAAGGAAAAGTGGGAAATCTATCTTATTGATTTCATTTGCTCAGATGGTCTTTGGCTCCTCCACTTCCTCTTCCACCATCCCCTTAGTCCAACCCATAACCTCCTACCTCATCAACTGCAAGAGCCTTCTAGTGGGTCTCCCCACATCCTCCAGCCTGGTTTTAAATGCAAATGAGTGATGTGGTTTAAAAGCAAATGAGACCAGATCATTTGTTCAGCAGCTTCCCATTGCTCTCAGAATAAGTCCCAGAGGCCCTCATGATCTCACCTGGTCCTCTGGCCTCAGATCAAGCCTCTCTCCCTTGCTGTCTGTCTTCCAGCCATACTGGTCTCAGTCCAGGGGGCTGAGAGCAGCTGGCTCTGTCTCTCTGGCTCCATCTCTCTGATCATGGTCCTGGTTCCTGTTGCTTTCTCTGCTAAAGTATTTTCTCCCCACCCTGACCCCCTACCTCCCCCAACTCCCAGCCCTGTCAGACCTTGTCCTTTAGAACCAAGATAAGTTCCTTGTTTCTCTGGAAAGCCTCTTGGATGGCACAGCTAAGATCAGGCCACCCATTACTTAGGCTTACTGTACCCTTTTCTTTTAATTCAGTGTTACTGGATAATGTTACTTGGGTGATCATTGCTTAACTTTGGTGCCCCTCATCTGACCCAAAGCTCCAGGAGGGCAGGGACTGTTGTGACCCCCATGCCTGGCATGCTGCCTCGCCCACAATGGTCCTCACTAAATGTTGGCTGCCTGGGTGAATTGTGAGGCATGGCAAAGTGTGAAGAAAGACTCCCAGGTTTCTGGCTCACACTGAATGCCAAACATGCAGTCAGGGCCCAGGGAGGTGGGTGCAGATTGGAGTAGGATCCTGCGTGCAGTGTTGGAAGTGGTGGGCCAAGGATGTCGACTAGGCTGTCGGATAGTGACTCTGGACTTCTAGGAAGATGTATAACTTGAATCAACTGACACTGGTTCTCCTCTTGGTTCAAGGTTATCATGGGTCAAGGCTGCCACAAAGGCAATCATTTGGTGGGGGCGGGGGGTGGTAAGAATAGGGGTCCTGGTCTTGTGTCCAATTTTAGATGAGAGGAATTAGGAAAGAGGTACCAGAAGAACTCCTTAATGCAATTTTCTCTACTTAATTCTATTCTCCTGTTCAAGGCCTTAGATTGTCAGGGAAGCTGAAGGTCTGGGTAGCAAGCACAGTGAGCATGGAGGGGCTGGAATGGTGGTGACAGGGCACACTTCTCACCACACTCTACACCCATGAGCAGCCTTGTTAAGCAAACACATATGGGATGTACTGAATGCCAGAGGCCTGGGGATCAGTCATGAAAGTGGCAGTGGCAGAATAGTATAGCTGCTATTTATAGAGCCTCACTCAGATCAGACATCACCCTAGGCACTAGGCATAGAAACATATTTCCTCCTTACAACAACTCCATGTGCCATTAGCCACATTTTACAGCTGGGGAAACCGTGCTCAGTCGCTCAGTCGTGTCTGCCTCTTGGCGACCCCATGGATTGGAGCCCTCCAGGCTCCTCTGTCCATCAGATCTCCCAGGCCAGAATACAGGAGTGAGTTGCCATTTCCTTCCCCAGGGGACCTTCTTGACCCAAGGATCGAACCCACAGTCTCCTGTGTCTCCTGCATTGACAGGCGGATTCTTTACCACTGAGACACCTGGGAAGCCCAGGGGAAACCAAGGCAATAAAGAAAAGGTCAAAACAAGATCACAGCTACTTGGTAGCAAAAAGAAGAACAACGATAGCCCCTTTGTTTAAAAATGCTTAGAGGCATGGGATTATCTTACATAGTGAGGCTAGCTAGTATCACTCCCCTTAGGTAGATGGGGAAGAAGATCTGGGGGCTGTAACACTTTCTAGCTATAATAATTCTCTTCACCTTTCTCTTGCCCTTTCCCTTTTGCACCCATTATGACGACTCAAGTTTTCTTCGGAACAGGAAAAAACTCGTTTTAAGAAGACAGCTAATGGGCTGTCTGCATTTCAGTGAAAGGTGATGGGTGATCATGGCAAAGTTAACTTTCAGCAACCTGCTGGGATAATAATCCTTCACAGAGCTTGGCAGTTTAAAAGGTCCTTTATAGAACTCAATCCCGTGAGATAAATAGTATTGTCTATGAGGCATATATGACTCCAAGAAGTTAGGTGACTTGCCAGGACCGTGGGGCTGCTAAGTTGTGGATCTGTGAGAGACGTAAACTCTGTTCCCCAGACTTTCTGTCCAGAGTAGTCTGTTCTGTCTGTATCACCTTCTCCAGATGTCCAGCTTCATTCCCACTTATGTCTGTCATTTTACTGGTGGTACATTTTTCTTTTGCCTTTCGCTACCAGGTTTTCTTTTTCTTTTTTAAATATAAATTTATTTATTTTAATTGGAGGTTAATTACTTTACAATATTGTATTGGTTTTGCCATACATCAACATGTATCCACCACAGGTATACACATGTTCCCCATCCTGAACACCCCTCCCTCCTCCCTCCCTATACCATCCCTCTGGGTCATCTCAGTGCACCAGCCCCAAGCAAGCAGTACCATGCATTGAACCTGGACTGGTGACTCGTTTCATATATGATACTATACATGTTTCAATGCCATTCTCCCAAATCATCCCACACTCTTCCACAGAGTCCAAAAGACTGTTCTATACATCTGTGTCTCTTTTGCTGTCTCACATACAGGGTTATCGTTACCATCTTTCTAAATCCCATATATATGCGTTAGCATACTGTATTGGTGCTTTTCAAGTGAAAGGAATTAAAAGTTATAAACTAGCAGTTATACATAAGTCATAAGAATGTATTATACAACACAAGGCATTTTATCAATATTTTGTAATAACTTTTTATGGTTTGCAATCTATAAAATTATGAACCACTATGTTGTATACTTGAAACTTATTATAACATTATAAGCCAACTATGATTCAATAAATTTTTAAAACTATTTTTTAAAGCTTTAAGGAAGGTAGACCACTTTGTTCTCCAGAACTCATATGATAGCAAATTAGTCTGTCACCAGTAAACATCTCTAAAACATCATAAATAGAACTATTTAACTCAAAAACACAAAGGTGTTAGTTTGGGGGTTCTTCCTGCTAAGAGAATATAATCTTGAAGATATTTTAAAAGAAAAAATCATGCTCCTTGGCACTGGCTTCCTGTACTATTTCCTACTTAGCACATAATCTTCATTCAACTAGGTTCACTTGAAAAGGACATTGCATTCTCAGCTCCTGGTCAGCTCTTCAGCCCAAATTCCTCTCTGAAGAGACGGAGTGGCAGCCATAGCACAAATACGGTAACTACTCCTCAGGCTGTATGTGCAAAAGCTCCATCCTTGACAGGTATACCATGTCCTAGCCTTAAGAGCACAGAATAATAAGCCTCCTTCTCTCTTCCAACATAAAGTGTGGGTTCAGTGCAATGGAAAGGGGAAAATTTATGGAAGTGAGACTCATCTGTATGAGAATGTATGTTTTCACAAAATGCATTGAGAAAACTGTAATCTTGAGAAAATATGCTCAGGGTAAACAGAAATTGGCAATTGAAAGTAAGGCATAAAATAGACATTTTACTTGAATTCTGTTTACCAAAAAAATGATATTTTTTATTCTGTCTCTCCTTTATTAATGGATTGGGAAGCCAAAAGATCTCATTAAAATGATTCAAAAGATTCATTAAAAGCATCATTGAAGTCTTCCTTATTGGTCATTTTTTTCCCTTTCATAAAACAGAAATTTCTAGTAATTTTTTAAAGGATCAGCAACTTTCCTTTTGTAGTACATATCACAAAGAGAAAGGGAAAATAATTTCTGACAGGACAAACATAAAACATCATTTTATATCATTCCAAATTAAAAATAAGAATTCAGAATAGTTCTGAACCAACACAGTCATTATCTTAATAATGTCTTTCAAAGGACAGAAACTTTTGAGTCCAAATTTCAATTTTTTATTTCAGGGATCATGCTTTTGATATATCTGAAAACTCGTGACAAAACCTAAGGTCACCTAGATTTTCTTCTGTGTTATCTTCTAGAAGTTTCATAGTTTAGCATTTTACATTTAAGTTTATGATTCATTGAGTTGACTTTTGTGAAAAGTGAAGGGTCTGTTTTTAGACTGGATGATGTCCAATTGTTTCAACTCAGTATATTGAAAAGACCAACGATTATCCATTGAATTTCCTTTCGTCCTTTGTCAACAAACAATTGACTACATTTGTATGGGTCTATTTCTGGGCTCTCTATTCTATCTCATTATCAATTTATTTATTCTTTCACCAATACTACATTATTTTGATTGCTGTAGCTTTATAATAAGTTTTGAAGTCAGGTGGTATCTGTCCTCAACTTTGTTCTTACTCAGTATTGCACTGGCTATTCTGAGTCTCTTGCCTTTCCATATAAACGTGTGTGTGTAATTTTGAGTTTCTAATTTTGTATCCTTTGTCTAAATGGGGGCAAATAAAATTTTATAACCTACAGGGCCCAAATCAGGTACCACATGAATTCTGATGACAATAAAAATGATATTTTTATTCTCTCTCCTGTATTAATGGATTGGACAGTTCAACCTCTACTGACAGTTCAAACCATAAGGGTGGATTAAAACTTGAAGGGAACTGGAGCTTGCTGGCTTTTTGTGGAGCCAGGTCTTAGTGTTGACTTAAAGGTGTTTGGGAGAGTTCTTGCCAATTAATATTCTCTGGTGACAGCCCAGCCTGGTGTTCTGTAATGACCTAGAGAGGTGGAATGAGGGTGGGGTAAGAGGGAGGCTCAAAAGGGAGGGGATATATATGTATATATATAGCTATGACTAATTCACATTGTATGGCAGAAACCAACACAGTACTGTAGAGCAATTATCCTCCAATTAAAAAAATTTTTTAAGTCAAACTTAAAAAAACTTGAAGAGAGAAAGCAGAGGGTGAGGCCCTAATGTATATCCTCAATCAAGCAAAACAAAGAGGTAAGGAAAAAAGAACAAGAATGAAGAAAGACCGAGTTCCTCCAAGTTGCTCAATAATTTTAATTCTAAATGATATCTGCAGGTACCTACATGTAATATCTCTAAACTTAGTGTACAAAAAATAAGATATGTTACCTATAAACTGTTCCTTTGTTTAATTTTTATTTTACACTGGACTGTAGTTGATTTACAATGTTTTGTTAGTTCAGGTATACAGCAAAGTGATTCAGCTATACATATACATGAAGTGAAAGTGAAAGTCGCTCACTCATCTGACTCTTTGCAACCCCATGGACTGTAGCCCACCAGGCTCCTCTGTCCATGGAGTTCTCCAGGCCAGAATACTGGAGTGGGTAGCCATTCCCTTCTTCAGAGGATCTTCCCAACCCAAGAAGCAAACCCAGATCTCCTGCACTGCAGGCAGATTCTTTACCAGCAGAGCCACCAGGGAAGTCCACACATATACACAGATCTATCTTTTTTTCAAATTCTTTGCCCATTTAGGTTATTACAGAATATTGAGCAGAGTTCCCTGTGCTATATAGTTGGCTTTTGTTGGCTATCTATCTTAAATATAGTAGTGCCTATATGTCAATCCCAAACTCTATCTTATCCCTCCCTCCTTTCCACTTTGGTAACCATAACTGTGTTTCCTATGTCTGTGAGTCTGTTTCTGTTCTGTAAATAAGTTCATTTATATCATTTATTTTACATTTTGCATATAAGCAATATCATATTTGTCTTTCTCTGCCTGACATATTTCACTTAGAATTGTTGGATCATAGTGGTTCTATATTTTAGCTTTTTGAGGGACCTCCATACTGTTTTCCATAGTGGCTATTACTGATTTACATTCCTACCAACAGTGTAGGAGGGTTCTCTTTTCTCCACACCCTCTCCAGCATTTATTGTTTGTAGATTTTTTGATGATGGCCATTCTGACTGCTGTGAGGTGATACCTCATTGTAGTATTAATTTGCATTTCTCGAGTAATTAAAGATATTGAACATCTTCATGTGCCTGTTGACCATCTGTATGTCTTCGTTGGAGAAAGGTCTGTTCAGGTCTTCTGCCCATTTTTTGATCAGGTTGTTTTGAGTTTAATTAGATCTCATTTGTTTATTTTTGTTTTTATTTCTATTACTCTAAAAGATGAAATAAGAAAGATATTGCTGCAATTTCTGTCAAAGTATGTTCTACCTATGTTTTCATCTAAGAGTTTTACAGTATCTGTTATATTTATTTAGGTCTTTCAAATTACCAGTGTCATTTTTTACAGAACTAGAAAAACATTTTTAGTTTTTAAAATTTGTAGGGAGACACAAAAGACCCTGAATAGTCAAAAGAATCTTGAGAAAGAAAAATGGAGCTGAAGGAATCAGGTTCTCTTGACTTTAGACTATACTAAAAAGCTAAAGTAATCAAAACAGTATGATACTGGCACAAAAACAGATACATGGATCAAAGGAACAGGAAGGAAAGCTCAGAAATAAACCCACACACCTTCCCTGGTAGCTCAGACAGTAAGCGTCTGCCTACAATGCAGGAGAGTCGGGTTCGATCACTGGGTCAGGAAAATCCTCTGCAGAGGTAAATGGCAGCCCACTCCAGTACTCTTGCCTGGAAAAATCCCATGGACAGAGGAACGTGGTAGGCTACAGTCCATGGAGTTGCAAAGAGTAGGACACAACTGAGTGACTTCACTTTCACTTTCACTTTCCTATGGTCAATTAATCTAAGACAAAGGAGGCAAGACAATATAATGAAGAAAAGACAGGTCTCTTCAGTAAATGGTGCTGGGAAAACTGGACAACCATATGTAAAAAAATGAAATTAAGACAGTCTCTAAAATCTACACAAAAATAAACTCAAATGGATTAAATGATTTTTGAAAGCATCAGAGACTATAACAAATTTGAAGAGAACTCCTCCTGTCCCAATCCCTTTCAGTTTGCCAAAGAGTCTTTCATTTCTGAAGCACATGCTAACCAGAATTTTAAAATAAAATAGGAAACTTAGAGATCATTAGCACCATTTCCTTCATAAAAGCCCCTCTGATTCTCCTAGGTCAGTTCACACTCCTATTCCTTTAATACAGACCTAACCACAGTGAGCCATATTGTCTGCCTATTTATCTTCTTATTGGACTACATTTCCAGGGAGGGCAGGAATCAGACCATGTCTTATCATCCACAGATCCCATGGTTGCTGCTGCTGCTGCTGCTGCTAAGTCACTTCAGTCGTGTCCGACTCTGTGCGACCCCATAGACGGCAGCTCACCAGACTCCCCCGTCCCTGGGATTCTTCAGGTAAGAACACTGGAGTGGGTTGCCATTTCTGTCTCCAATGCATGAAAGTGAAAGTGAAGTCGCTCAGTCATATCCGACTTCGCGACCCCATGGACTGCAGCCCACCAGGCTCCTCCATCAAGGGGACTTTCCAGGCAGGAGTACTGGAGTGGCTGCCGTTGCCTTCTCCGATCCCATGGTTAGCATGGCTCTAATGATAAGTGTTTAGACACGGGCTGAAAGAATATTGACAAAAGGCAGATACTATAATTCTAAATTTATGAATGAGAGAGCTGAAGCTTGCCCCAAGGATACACATAAAGCAAAAAGAAATCCAGATCTTTCAATTTTGACATCTTCTCCCCAATGCACCATCCATCAATCACTGTAACAGCAATATATTTTACAACACAAGTCACAG
This sequence comes from Madoqua kirkii, assembly GCA_006408675.1. NCBI lineage: Eukaryota > Metazoa > Chordata > Mammalia > Artiodactyla > Bovidae > Madoqua > Madoqua kirkii. Next base: position 20,978 of record SJYC01032423.1, on the reverse strand, counting down.
GACAATCAAAGGCCTATTCAAATGAACAAAATGCTATTTTTCCCTGCATAGTACAATTTATCACTTCCTACTCCCATCTTACTTCCACACTTACCCAGATTATGTGTGAAGCTTTACCTGCAAATCTGCACTTTTCTTCATACTAAGAAACATGTAACCTACAACAGCTGAGGTCATTACATTCAAAGGAAATGATCCAAAGACTAAAGAAACTATAGAATAGCTGCATTTCTCGTCTTTAGAACCCTAACAGAGAAAGGAGCTGCTCTGGGGAAGAAGTGTGGCAAGTGGGCAAATGTGTTCATGTGCTCTTGCCCTTATAATGCCTATAATAAACTCTCTACTTCCTCCAAAATCTAGACCCTTATACACACACACACACACAACACACACAAAACAAATGCACAAAAAACTTTACTTCTGACAATAATCATAAAACTCAAGGACTTACTTCTTTTGGAATATATTTAGTTCCTCTCACTTTGCATTGTGACAGTACCTTAGACATAAGCTTATTTATGGAAGATTCCCAAAAGGACAATCTCTTTACTAATAATAATATAATAATTAAAATAATAACAACAAAAATAACTAACATTCATTGAGCATATGGCTCTGTATTAAGAACTTATAACATTAAATTAATCCAGTCCTCACAAACTATGTAAGATATTATTTTCTCTATTTTACAAATGGGAATGAAATTAAGTAATTTACCCAAGTTCACACTAGTACATGATAAGTGCAGGATCAAATCCTAGGTCTGTTTAACCCTAAGGTTCCTATTCATATCTAGTTTCCTATACTCCTGTGAGGAACAGAGGACTTCACAGGTTTCTGGTCCCCACATTTTTTATTTCATACCAGTAAAATATTTTTATCATAAATAATCCAAATGTAACATAAAATTACATATATGTGATATATACATATACTACTTATGTACCAATTGCAGTAATATTTTAGTTACAATATAAAACATAGATCAAAATAGAAATTTCAAATTCATCAGCAATGTTTTTTGTGTTTTTTTTTTAACAATAATTCAAACACCTTTTTGCTCCGATTGTTAAAATAGTATTAATAATAATTTCTGGGCATTATATAAACTTTCAATAACACATATTGTTAAAAATAACATGCAAATTTGATTTTCAAATAGTCTTCTTGATAATTCAGGCTTTTTTTTTGGACAGTATATTGCTAGATCATGTTTACTGCATTCTGTGGCTGACAAAGTTTTTACTAAAAGGTGAACTCTCAGTTTTTCAATTTTCTTGCTGTTGCTTCATGCTGGCATTATTTTTAATAGAATTACATTTAATTATATTTCTTTTCAAAAGTCCCTTTAAGTCCACTTGGCTGTGCACACTGAACTGCAATATGTTTAAATATGCTTAAATTAACAGATGATGGAACATTGTCAGTTTCTCTCAAATAGAAAAATTCTCACCCTATTCTCAGAATTTTAAAATGTATAAAATTAATAATCTTCTGACAAGTTAACTGTCTAGTAATCAGAAAACCTTGACTCGACGGATTTCTTCATACATATCCTGGAGTGCCTATACATCTTTTGCCACATCTACTTGGACCTTAGAGATCACTGACCTAAATACACTAAAATCCACTATTGGATTCAACCAGATTTGCAGAGGGCTATCCACGTTTAATTTACCGTCCAAAAAAATTCAGTTCAGTTCAGTTCAGTCACTCAGTCTTGTCCGACTCTTTGCGACCCCATGAAACGCAGCACGCCAGGCCTCCCTGTCCATCACCAACTCCTGGAGTTCACTCAAACTCATGTCCATCAAGCCGGTAATGCCATCCAGCCATCTCATCCTCTGTCGTCCCCTTCTCCTCCTGCCCCCAATCCCTCCCAGCATCAGAGTCTTTTCCAGTGAGTCAACTCTTCGCATGAGGTGGCCAAAGTACTGGAGTTTCAGCTTTAGCATCATTCCTTCCAAAGAACACCCAGGACTGATCTCCTTACTGACTCTTTGTGAGCCCATGGACTGCAGCATGCCAGGCCTCCCTGTCCCCCACCATCTCCTAGAGTTTGCCCAAGTTCATGTTCAGTGATGATGTCCAGCCATCTCATCCTCTGACACTCTCTTCTCCCTCTGCCCTCAATCTTTCCCAGCATCAGGGACTTTTCCAATGAGTAGTCTGTTCTCATTAGATGACCAAAATACTGGAGCTTCAGTGTCACTATCAGTCCTTCCAGTGAATATTCAGGGTTTATCTCCCTTAAGACTAACAGGTTTGATCTCCTTGCTGTCCAAGGGACTTTCAGGAGTCTTTAACCAACACAGTTTGAAGGCATCAATTTTTTTGTCATTCTGCCTTCTTTATGGTCCAGCTCTCACAGCCATATGTGACCATAGCCTTGATTATACAGATCTTTGTCTGAAGAGTAATGTTCCTGCTTTTCAGCACACTGTCTAAGTCTGTCATCACTCTGGTGCCAAGAAGCAATCAATGAACTTCTGATTTCATGGCTGAAGTCACCGTCTGCAGTGATTTTGGAGCCCAAGAAGGGGAAATCTGTTACTACTTCCACCTTTCCCCATTCTATTTGCCATGAAGTAACGGTGGCAGATGCCATGAACTTAGTTTTTTAGTATATAGTCTTAAGCTGGCTCTTTCACTCTCCTCCTTCACCCTCATCAAGAGGCTCTTTAGTTTTTCTTTGCTTTCTGCCATTTGAGTGGTATCACTGGCACATCTGAGGTTGCGGATATTTCTCTTGCCTATCTTGATTCTGGCTTGTGACTCATCCGGCCTGGCATTTCTCATCAGTGTTCAGCATACAGGTTAAACAAACCGGGTGACAGCGGACAGCCCTGTCCTACTCCTTTCTTGATCTTGAACCAATCAGTTGTTCCATATAGGGTTCTAACTGTTGCTTCTTGACCCATAAACAGGTTTCTCAGGAGACAGGTAAGATGGTCTAGTATTCCCATCTCTGTAAGAGCTTTCCACAGTTTGCCATGATCCACACAGTCAAAGGCTTTAAGGTAGTCAGTGAAACAGAGACAGCGGTTTTTCTGAAATTCTCTTGCTTTCTCTATAATTCAATGAATGTTGGCAATCTGATCTCTAATTCTTTCTTTCCTAAACCCAGCTTGGACATCTGGAAATTCTTGGTTCGCTAAAGCCAAGCTTGCAAGATTTTAAGCATGACCTTACTAGCATGGGAGATAAGTGCAATTGTCTGAAGGTTAGCACATTCTTTGGTAATACCCTTCTTGGAACCTGGGATGAGGACTGACCTTGGAATTTCCAATCAATCTTTTACATTGCTTTTTACAGATCTTTTACACTACGGGTGTAGACTATTCTGCTTCTACAAAAATACAGGTAGTAGTTTGGTATCTATAAATTAACCTGCTTTAGAATACAATTCATATTTTATTTGTGGACAACCATATAAATGACTTAGGCATGTAGAAAAATCACAATTAAAATCCTCAACTTTGTTAACTCATTCATTTATCTGGGCTAACACTTTTTTCCAGATGATATGTAAATAATAAGAATTCCCATATTACAGATTGGAGTTCCACCCAATGGGAGGGCCAGCAAGGTGTTTTTGGAGGTCTGGTAGCTTTGATAAAACAAAATCACTAGCTATCATGTGAAGAATTAAGAATATTGTGGGGGGGAAAAAAACTGTCTCATGTGTTACGGTTAAAGAAAGTCTATGAATGAATCCTAAAGGATTTAACTGTAAATTAAACTTGAATACAAGAATTCCTGAATTCTATATTAGAGTACTCCAGACCTTTAGAAACATTTCCTCTCAATCAGTCAGTTGGGTTCTTTCCTTCAGTTGCGGCTCTTTAATTAACTTTTGGGAGTAATAATTAACATAAAAATAGTTAGAAGTCTTATGGCATAGATAAAGCTTAGAAGATTGGAGGCAGGTGGGAAATTTAATGTGCAGCCTCAATGCCACCCTGAGGCAGGAACAGCTGGAAACTAACCTAAAAATTAGAAGCAAACTACACACTGCAAAGGAAGCTATAGGAGGGCTAGCTGCTTATATACGTTCAAATAGTAAGTTAACCTGTTACACATACACATGAATCAAACCTATGCTGGGCTGAATTTATCTGAAGATGTTTTAGCTTATCTGGCAAAGTTAGTTTCCAAAATAATCCCTAGTGTGCAGATCTGGGTTGGGAGAATTCAAACTAACTCATACTAACAGTAAAGTCTACTCAGACTTAGGATGTCATGAGCAAGACAATTGACAGACTTCCCGACTTAATTTGCCTTAACTCTCAGCAAACTAAAAAGCTGATTTATCTTTCACAGGGAGAAAGAAGAAACAAAACAAAAACAAAACAAATAAACTGAAATTATCAAGATTTTTGGAGTTAACTGCTCTTAGTTGTAAATATATAATATTTGCTCCTTACAGACTAGAACAACTGTAAACAGGAACACAACACCGGTATCTTGCTACATTACACTGATAAAGTATTCCGTGAAGTTTGGCAACAGGATTGGCAATAGAAACACTTTGGGAAAGTTATCCCACGTGTCCTCATCCATCTAATCTTTAATGAGGTGAGTGCCACTTTCCCTGCTTTCTTATCCCTTCACTTCAATTAATATAGAGCACCTCCTAAATATTACAGAAATTAAAAAAGACGTTCAAAAGATTTCAGTTGGTCATTAAGTTTACCTCAAGAAATAACTTCTACCAAACAAACAAATCCAGGACAGGATCTGAATTGACTTCTGAGATGTTATAGTACAAAACTGTTTGGGTATGTATCATGGAAAATTCTTCATTTATATAAATACAGCTTTGCACAAACAAGAATTCCATTGAAGCTGAGATACAAATAAAAGTAATACTGATGAACTGAAAGCAACATAATTAATCTAATGAGGCAGTGTGATCTTTTAATAAGTTCTCTTCATCATAGATTTTTAAAAAAATTATATCACAGAGAAAGATTTAAGGTATCCTACTCATATATTTACAATAAACTACAAAGTAAGGAACTTAGGTGCCGATTATTTAATAAGACTAAAAGTTCTTGCCAACAGTTACTTCATTTAACTTGCTCAACATAACAAAGACCATCAAAATTTAAAAGAACAGGTATTTACATGTAATCTGTATGATTTTTACTTGTGAGATGACTCCATCATGACCTTTTCTTTTTTATTATTATATGTAGGGAATAGATTTAAAACTGCACAGAAAAAACAGGTAAATTATTTTCAGTTAATATCAGGCATTAAGAAACTGGTAATTGAAACTGCCTATAGAGAAAAACACAACCTTACATCAGAGTAGCCAGCGGAAGCACTATGAAGGACAATAATATTGTCAGGAGACATCGGGTCTATTTTCAGTATTTTACATTCTCCTGCGAATGTGGTAATGACGCTCATGGGTTTCTTTTAGAAATCTTCATCTTTTTCTTTATCCTTGTTAGAGAGATAAGCAGGGCAACACTTTATATAAACACAAAGAATGCATAAAAATTCTCTCTTGTAACCTAAGGCAGGTTTTATATTGCAAAATAATATAAATAAAAACACTTAATATTTCCAGCACAAAGATCATTTATTCAAATTGATTTGAGGTGCTACCAATCACAATATTTTACGTTCTCAGAGGAACAGGATGTACCTTCTTTATTTGGTGGCTGCAAACTTGGAGATAATCAGGTAATAGGAAGAGCTCACCTGATGTAAAGCACTCCATTTTGATCCACACGACGCTGCCAACCCACAGGAACTTGTATAGCTGGAAGACCTCCATCCTTGTCCCCTCCGTCACACTCCTTGCCTCCATTCATTTTCTGTGTCTGCTTAGGACTCCCCAAAGATATCAGCAATAAGATGATGTCCTTGTATTACAGGGCATCGTGGCCTTCAAAAATGGCCAGTGCAGCACAGTTTTCCCCAGACTGTACAAAATGCATTGGGAAGCTTCAGCTCAGTTTGGAACCAAGTCCTTGAAATCTGCCATTGTAGAAAAGATCAGTTTCCCATTATAATCTACATTAAATAACCAATATTTAATTCCTAAGGATGGTCTACATGGGTAAAAACAAGTGCTTCTGACTAAAGAAAATCATATTCAGCAATGCTGGTACCTGTCTGCAGTGGGAGAGGGGAGGAGTGTAAGTTTTTAGTTCAACATTTTGTCTTGAACCTTCATGTTGGACTAAAAGAACCTCTATTGTTTAGAAACTGGTCTCATTTTTACAGTGTGAGTCAGTTAATATTTTCAGGTACTACCCGCCTTTATAGGCCACATTCTTTAAAGTTTCTCTTCATCTTCCAATCTGAATCCAAGATGTTGCAGGTTGGTTCATCTGATGTTTTCATGTCTTCAAAATTCCAATAAGGTAGCCTGAAACACATATAATTATGTAAACACTATATTTAATAATGAAAAACTGAGAAGCTACACACTTTAAAAAATGGGATAAACTGGTAAGTGTAGCAAGCCATTTTGATGTCCTCTGCTGTCAAAATCACATGTCAAAGTCAACTTTTCTTCTTCCAGCTTGATCTACTTACTCCAGATCAACGCTGGCTCTTCAACACATGTAGCTTTCTAATTACTAGAGACAGACTCATAACCATGGCATTACACATAAATACAACCTCATTCTGGCAATAAAAACATACCTATCACCTCTTATGACCTAATAACTAGAAAGCTGTGTTAATACAACACTTTTGATTACTCTTTAATTCTACAAACCTCTATGATTTACTTTTCTAATCATTATATTCACCTAAACAAGAGGGTTTTTTTTTTTAAGAGAAAATTAAAAGGAAATAAACATACAGTGCATTCTCAAGTATGAGAAGACTTTCTCCCACTGTTCTTGGCTATAAGAGTAGGAATTGCTTTACTTAAGATTTACAAATTCCCTTCTATAATGGAGTATTCTTTTAATTCCTTTTCTGTGTCACAAGATACTGTTTGGGGAGAAGACACATTGGCCTGAAACAGCAGCAGTCAGTGCTAAGGTGGAATGCTACACGAGGTCATCTTAATGGAACTGGTGAATAAACAAAGATGGCAAATAAATTTTTAAAAAGATTTAGTACTTTAAGTCTGGTGAAGAATGTGGTGCCACAGTTGCTAGCACTGTTGTGGCAAACAAGACTTTTTATAATCAATTTAATACCCAGTGTGTGATTACCTTGTGGAACTCATAAAGTACACTGAAGGATGAATGAGAAAAACTATTCTAGTGTTATATGAGTGGAACTTGTAGTTTGTTGATAAAAGTTTCTGGTGACAGCATCATCCATGATTAAAAATGCTGAATCTTAAACAACTTAACTGAAAGTAAAGGTAATATGCTCTCAAAAAGTGTTAAATGACTTAAGATTCATATCGCAGCATTAAGACTGTTTAAATTTTAAATAAAAAATATTTTATATAGTTTATATATATGCATGTATGACTCAGTCAACAAATTAAATAAATTAAACAGTGTTAACAGACATAAAACTACTCAAGTTCCAAACCTTTCTTCAGGTTTTTTCTTTGGGAAAGTAGGAGAATATAGTTAAAAGCATTATGTATTCAGGCATATGCCTTATTTGCTGCCTTGGCTATTAGGCAGATTAAAGGTGTTGTAATGAAGCATATACTAATTTAGCTGAAAGTCAGGAAGCATAGGGATGGGAGTGGGAAACACTGGCAAGCAGTGAGAAAAGTAGTAAAAATTTATTGGGAAAAATGTGGAGCATAAAGGAAAGTGCCAAGTAGTGCATTCTCAGTGGTGACTCAAGGTGCTGATTACATTGCTAGGCCCATCCACTTGGGTCTGTGCCTCTTATAGAAATGACCTGCTTGCAGGCATAGCACCTTACTTCTGTCTCTCATTCACTGCCCCTTTAACCATGATCCCTGTTGATCATGTATGTGTTTATTCATGTTTCATTCCACAGTTAGTCAGCAGCTATTATGTATGAGGCCTATGCTATGTGCTGGAGTACAAAGGTGGTGTGTGTGCTTAGCTGCTTAGCTGTGTCTGACTCTTTGCAAACTCAGGCTCCTCTATCCATGGGATTCTCCAGGCAAGAACACTAGAGTGAGCTGCTGTTTCCTCCTCCAGGGGATCTTCCCAACCCAGGGATTGAACCCTCATCTCCTGAGGCTCCTGATTCTTCACTACTGAGCCACCTGGTAAGTTCCACAAAGGTGGTAAGACACCACTTTATCCAAAGCCCAAGCAGTGTCTGGCACTAAAGAGCTGCTGAGGGGAAAAAAAAAGCTGCTGAGTGGGGAAGAATAGAAAAGAAAGAGCGGGGGGAGGAGGTCAGGAAAGGATGGAGAAAGCAAGGAAGGGAAGAACAGTCCCTGTTCTCAGGGAGTTTCCTGCCTAGTAGAGCTCCTGGTGCTAGTGAAAGATGGGAAAGAATTCTGTGTCATTCTGGACTCCCAGTCTGATCAAACAGCAACAGACACCAATGAGTAAACATGATTTTTATAGTCTTTTTTTCATGCTCATTTTATTACCTTACTTTTTCCTAAAGAAAAATCTTCCGTGGCCTGTGGTCTTTAGATTGGACTAGCTCTCATTTCCCTTACTTTCAAGCTTTCTGATCATTTGATGCCAATTTCTCTTTTTAGTTTGCCTGCTCTTGCGTGTGACTCCAACTTTTCTGAGATGGACTGGCTCACGCCCTTAAGCAATTTGTGGATCTGCCAGATAATGACATCAGACTGATTTCTGCCAAATATCTTCCTTATATTTCAGTAATTAAAACTACAAAGATCTGACGGCTGGGTTTTAGACCTGCAGTTTTGAAAGCATGGTCCTGGGATCGCCATTTTGCTTTTAACAGCTGGGATCCTGTTACACATGCAGAATCACAGAACTGACCCCATACTTTTTGAATTAGAAACCGTGGAGGGCAATCTTTTAAAACAAACAAATAAATAAGCCCTCTAGGTGATTCAATGGCATGCTCAAGTTTGAGACCCACTGACTCAGACTCCTGTACCAGATTCCCTTCCCAGGATAGGACCCTGTTTTACATTTCCACGGCTGGCCCACTTCTTCCTTTTGTTCCTGGGAGGGTCATTCTTTTTTTTTGGCTGGTACTTTGGCATTTTAGAGGCAGCTTAATTGTTAAGGGCCTTAGGAACTCCTCACAGAGCTGAAGTCCAGCGACTATTATCATTTGTTTATCTCTAAGTGGGACTGATTTCCTCAACATTTATACATTTGGAAAATCCAGAGATGTCTGTGATGAAAATTAAAATTAAAATTGAACTCTAATCTCATCATCGAATAATAACCATTGCAAACATGGATGACTTTCATGTTTTAAAAAGTTTTAAAAGTACACATTAAAAAGAGTCTAATAAACAATGAGCTACCATTCCAAATTTACAATGCATTTTGTCACTTTGCTTATTTAAAAAACAACACTTAGAAAAAATTACAGATGAAGTTCAATACTATCCCTCACTCCCATCCAGTTTCTCTTTTTTAGTCCTATTCCCCTCCTCTCTGGCCTAAAGAAAACTAACACTCCTATTCTGGTCTGTAGAGAGTCCCTTGGACTGCACGGAGATCAAACCAGTCAGTCCTAAAGGAAATTAACCCTGAATATTCATTGGAAGGACTGATGTTGAAGCTGAAGCTCCAATACTTTGACCACCTGATGCAAAGAGCTGACTTATTGGAAAGGACCCTGATGCTGGTAAAGATTGAGGACAGAAAGAGAAGGGGACAACAGAGGATGAGATGGTTGGATGGCATCACTAACTCAATGGACATGAGTTTGAGTAAGGTCTGGGAGCCACTCGGGAAGCCCACAGATGGGACAGGGAAGCCTGGTGTGCTGCAGTCCATGGGGTCTCAAAGAGTCGACGTGACTCAGTGACTGAACAGCAACAATCAATCCTTCCAGGCTATGTTTTCATAGGTAAACAATATTTCGCTTTGTTATATGTATTTTAAAGTTTTTACTTTTACATAAATACTATTATACATACATATTCTTCAATTTGCTTTTTAAAATTCAACATTGTTTTGAGTGCTATCTCTGTTGACAAATAGAGATCTATCTCTTCTGCAGATATATAGATCCAATTTGTTCATTTTAAACATTTGAATAGTATTCTATCATATAAATTTACAAATATTCATCTATTGGAATATCAATCATATTAATGTTGGGTCTGCACATTTAAGCTTTGGAGGCACTGCCAAATTGCTCTTGAAAAAAGCTAAGCTGATTCCATTTTTTTTTTCTATGTATAATAGTGCTTTCTTTAAGTATTGAATTATTACCAGTTTGGACTTTATTTTCAATTTAAGCATTTTACTATGGCATTCAATATTTACTTCCCTTTTGTGGAAATAGATTTTTTTTCCCTAAATTTTCACAGTTACAAATAAATCTGAGACAAATATCTCTGTACATAAATCTATTGCCATTTTGATGGTTCACTGAGAAGGCCATGCATCTCAAACTTCTGAAAACCGACACATGCCCTCTTTTGCTAAATATTATATAGTCTATTCTATTTGCCTCTGAGATTCTGATAACTTTATCTTCTATATAGACCAATTATTCAAGACTCATTAAAGTTTTATAGTTTTATCATTAAAAACAAAAGTTTATCCTTTTTTTCAAATTTAACATAAAAACTACATATCCACAACACTTTCCCTTCACCTCCCCTGAAGATTTCATTATGACCTACCCTGTTTACACGGCTTGGTTTAAGCCCAAAAGACAGATTAAAACAAAAATGTCCGGAAACATGAGAGGCACTTTTGTCTCACTAACACTGAGGATCAGGGATAGATCTTACACACAGGACATTATTTAAATTGATGTCACAAACATTTCTGTCAGAAATAAAAATAAAATAAAAAAAGTAGGGTGTATGTGTTCTGAGGAGAATATCTGCCACCATTCTACCAACATTTTCATTTTCTATCCCCCTTTCAATATGCAAATAAGTCTATGACACTTGGCTTTTGTTGAACTGAATTTTAGTGACCTGATTTAATTCTTTGCATTGGCTTCATTCAGAATTCAAATTAGACATCACCTCCTCAAAGAGACACTGTAAATCCTAAGTATTCTCCCACACACTGTTAATTCACTGATACTTCTTATTAACTGATTTTTTTTTGGCCATTTATGTGTTTGTTAATCTTTCCTCACAGGAATGTAAACCAACTCCTTACATCAGGGACCTTGTTTCTCTAGGTTCTTCCAATAGTTCCATTTCCTGATTAAAGCAGGTTTACTGCCTCGCGTACAGGAGGTGCTTAAATACTTGATGAAGATGACGTACATTCCAATTAGTCAACGTAGTTTTCTATTCTGATTTTTACTGTATAGGCTTGTAAGGTTTTTAGCAACACAGGCATCTAAAATGAAAGAGAAGCTTTAAAAAGAAGTCAGTAGAAGCTAGGGACTATGCATGTTGACAAAAAACACAAAGGATTTTTTTTTTTTCCTCTAGCTTTGTCCCTAATGATCTCACAATCTCTGAGTAATATTTTTTGTGTAAAAAAAGCATGGTAGGGCTTCTAAGAAAAATAATATGCTAACTTTTAATTTTATTTGTAAAGCACATCAGTTTTATTTAAATAGTTTATACACACACTTTAATTGGATTAATAAAGGAACCGCTAAAATGAATGCAACCACATAAAAATGAAACCTGTATTTCAACATGATGCTAACTAAGGCAATAGACGGCTTCTTCTCTCTCTGCTTTACTGACACTCTTGTCAACCTAAGAATAAACTCACTGTGTTATATTTTAGAAGTTACACCCAAAATAACAAGAAGACTAGATATCAGAGAATATGACATCACAAAAATAAGTAGCTACTTTTTATAAATTTCTCTGAATAACAACAAACATTATATATTTTTCTGAATAATGTCACAAACTTGATTAACGGTGAAAACAATGAATTGATTTTTCAGTCATGTGATATTACGAGTAAATTCTATTAAAATGTTTATCACATTAATCATACATTAATCTTGTGCTCAGTGGCATTACTTGGATACACAGTAGGACAGAATGAATACTGAATGAACTACTGATTTATCAAAATGAGACCATGTAAATTAAATAAAATACCAATATTTAACATAAGTGTAAATTACCACATATATTTTATACACAGTGATTATAAAGTTAACTCATGAAATATTCAAAGTTTAGAAGTTTCCTCCAGTAAGTCAACTATACTTCAATAACAAAAAAAGGAAATCTCTTCCATTCTGACATTTGAAAGAATTAACGCCTCATGTTCAACACTTGAGAAAAAAGGCTCACATGAAACCTTCTCTATCTAAATTCTGAAACAAAATGTACATGCAACAACAGATATGACTGGATTAAGAAATAACATGAGCATTAGCATTTTGAAGCATAATGTCTGAGTAGCTACAACATTATTATCATTTGATTGGGTAATAAATGGATATATTCATCCTCTTTCCATTAGTTAAATTATGCTTGTTAGGGTAACCCTAAATGATATTTGCCCCTTTCAGTTATCTTTCACCCTCATACCAATTTACACAGTTCCTTTATAGCACTTAGCCAGCCCTCCCATCCAACCTTGCCATCTGTTTCACCTTTCACCTATTTGTTTAAGCTATGCATTTTTATTTATGAGCATGCTCATCTTACAGTTATATCTTCTTTCATTTAAAAAAAATCTTACAATAAATTAGCTTCATTTTAATTCTGGTTGTTATTTTCATTTGGTTCTTATCTTCACTGTGCAGCCACTTTTTCCAAAACAGACCTCTAAGATATATCTTTTGTAAGAGACCTAATGCCTCTGCCAGGCTCCACTTATTCACCCCAAACTACCCCAGTGCAATTTACATTTGTTTTAAAAATTTATCAGGATATAAGCACATCTTTCCTGCCCTGATCATTAAAACTCTCTGGTTTCAAACATCCTTGCCCTTTCAGTGTAGAAGAGTGTTAATGTTCAAAAACTGTGTATGAGGATGACATCAGTCTCAGAGGCAAGGTAACATGCAAACTGAACTCTGCCCATCAATGATCAAGAGGATAATTTATACAGGCCATTTCATGTTAGCAACGTTCAGCAACTTACACATTCTAGGCACACAGAAGCCTTTAGAAGACTAAATGCTAAATGTAGCAGGCTGCAACTGGCCACAAATATCTTGTAGTTCCTTCCATTAGGAAATAAGATTTATTACTCTGCCCTTTGCTTCTGGGCTGACCTTGTGACTTGCTTTGATCAGTAGAATGTGATATAGCTCAAGGGATGGGCCTAAGCCTCAAGAGGCCTTGGATCTTCCACTCTTGCTTCTTGGAATGCCACTGTCACACAAAGAACTGGAACTGGCCCTTTGAGGATAAGAGACCATGTAGAGAGAGAGAAATTCAGCTGGTCCATCTGAAGCCCCAGACACATACATGAGTCCAGCCAGCACCATGTGGAACAGGGATGGACTGTTTCATGGAGCGTAGCCTAGTCTTCCAACCCACTGAATCAGCAGTATTATTTCAAACAGCCAAATACTACACTGGAAGTGATCTGAAAGTCTTAAATAGGGTTTTATTTAAATTAACTATAGTATTAAGATGCTACATAGCTCTATTTTTTCTTAAGTGTTGTTGAGGATAGTCATTTTGGTTTATTTTGTTTTTATTTAAAAAAATTTTTGTCCATGCTGTGCATCATGTGGAATATTAATTCTCTGACCAAGGATTGAACCTGCGACCCCTGCCTTGGGAGCCTGTAGTCTTAACCTCTGGACTGCAGGGAAGTCCTGAAGCTCTATCCTTGTGACCCTGGGTAGGTTTTAAAAATATTCTTTCCTTATAACATGGAGATTTTATAGAACTGTTCTGCTTTGGGGATATAATAAGCTAAAAGTCTTAAACCAGTACCTAGCACATAATAAATATCTACATTATTATTTATGTGCGTGCATGCTAAGTTGCTTCAGTCATGTCCAACTCTTTGAAACCCCATGGACTGTAGCCCACCAGGCTCCTCTGTCCATGGACTTTTCCAGGCAAGAATACTGGAGTGGGTTGCCATTTCCTTCTCCAGGGGATCTTGCCAACCCAGAGATCGAACCCAGGTCTCCCGCATTGAAGGCAGATTCTCTACTATATGAGCCACCAGGGGAGCCCACTAGTATTATGCTGTTATTTCTCTACAAGGAGAAAAAGGAGAGTCAGAAAGAACACATTAACCAGAATGACTTACAAAGTACAAACAAAAACTAAGGCTATCTCTTTGACCGGTTCTAAAAATGCCTCAGCCTATTACCCTTACTTTTCTGCTTGACATCTCACCACCACACTCATGTTTTTCATTAAACCAACTTCTGTTTATCTCAGTTTAAACATCACTTCCTCAGAGAAGCCTTCCTGGTTTCTCCAGTCATTATTTGGCTTTCCAAGTCTAAACTGAATTCTCCTTATAACTCTCCCTGATAATATTCAGGAATTCACATGTATTACTACACACCACTGAGCTCTTTCTTTGCCCTTGCCATTCTACATGACTACAAAGAAAATACAATTGATACAATTAACTTTAAGGTAAAGCTTTCCTTTGCACTTTTGAAAATATAGAAGGAAAGTGAGGGTTTGTATGCACATGAAGAAAATGCTTACTATGCATTTTACTTTCTTAAAAGTTGAAAAGAGAATAATCATGGATTCCAAATATACATTATTTTAAAAAAATTCAGAGAACTGTCTGAAAGTATAGTAGGTCACCAGAACATCTAGGACATAATAAACTCATTAGAACTCTGAGGGAAAATTTATTTATGATTTACTTCTGTATATTAAGCATCAACATACTTGGCTATTTTTGCTATTTTATAGCATAGTAAAGTTTCTCATAAGGATTATTCATAAAAAAAATACTTGCCTTCATTAACATAATCTTTTCAAGAGTGCAGTAAGCAAGTTGAAGGTGTGATTTTCACACGTTATCTGTGCATGATTGGTATTCTGGTTACTCAAGGTGTAGCTCAATAGGTTGAATCATTTTTAAAAAATAATGTATATCAGCTTTTTAAAAATTAAACTGTACTAAGAATGAAACAAACATGACTTTGGTCCATTTGGGGGTTGCACAACATATTGAAACAGCTAATGTTTATGTACTCTTTTACTTAAAAAAATGTTTAGCATTCTTCAATTCACTTGGCAATGGGATTACTCAAAGAGAAAATAGGAAGACTCCTCAGTCACTAGAGAAACAAATATATTGTCTCTAAATATGTATAAATAATTAGGAACACTCAAGTTTAATCAATATCTCTAGTAAATATAATTAAATGTTAAAGATAATCATAGTCTAATTAATTATCTGAAAAGTTCTCTCAAGATACAAGAGGAGGAAGATGGTCTCTGTGTTAATTCTAGAAGGGGGAGCCCAAAGCACACAATCTCTAAGTTCCATGAAATAAATGATATTTTACTGTGTTTATTTAGCTTACACATCAGGAATGAAATGAGTAAGTAGTAATACCTGTAGATGGTTAGTGGTGTCATATGAAAAGTGTCTCAAGGAGACTCCATTTAGCATGTGACTGCTCACTGGAATGCTGAAGGTGGCAGAGAAAATGTAGCAGCCAAAGAAAACTTATGTACAAAACATTCAGTTTAGAGAGGCAGGTAGTTTCAATAGCACGAAAACCAAACATGCTGAAGAAAAGCAAAACATGTAGAAAATAAAGTCTCCAATTCAACAAACAGCAACTGGAGAGCAAAATATAAAACCAAGTTACAATCAGGAGAGTTCTAGGCTAAATCTCACCAGTGGCAGTATTTGGTGCACGCACAGTTCAAGAATAATACAACTGAATTAATTAACAATATTTAAATCAGAAGGCATATGAAAATTTGCATTTCTTGCTTTACCTGGGAAACTGGACAATGTGGTAACACTAGGTCAGCATTCCTGCCTTGCAACAATTATCTGGAACAGATCAGTGGCTGCTCCTTCAGACAGGACTCTGCTCTCCAGTTCACTGCAGTGGCTTCCTGCTTCATTCCCACCAGCCTGGCCTCTGTAGGCACTTGGGTTTCCAAACTCTGGAACAAAAGGACCTTGAGGTAAGGCTTGAAGGACATACTCTAGCCCTTGACAAGAGGTACAGCTTTCTTTTTAAAATGACCTATACGTCACAGTTTCTTCACAAGGGTAGAGGATAAACCCTCAGTGGATATGCATTATTAGTTCATGAAGGAATGCCAGCCAGTAAGCCAGCTAAAAACACAAGCACAGTCAACTTTCTCAATGAAGTTGATTTGACCCCCAGACATTGGTGATTGCTGAGTTAGAGGCAGAGGGTTCAGAGAATGCTCAGCCAACTTTAATCCTTTTTCTTTCTTTCTGTCTTAGTACCACTGTCAGCAATACCACTATTTCAGGAACTTAATGTTGGGATCAAAGAATTATGGAACCAAACTATACATTATCAATACTGAGTTACAAAATTACATTGTCCCCCTGACAATTAAAAGTGCTTTCTTTTAGCAAATAAGAAAAAAAATTGTAAACACTTTTAAAACACTTGAGACCTTATCACCCTTTACTTAATTTTCTCTTAGCCATCAGGGAAACAATGACAAGGCTGTTCCTCAGCTTGGGTTAAATTATCTTTGATGCAGTTTAACTCAGTTTGCTTGGTTTCCATCATCACTGAACAATCTTCTGATTATCTGATGGATTTCACAGAGGCTTTGATATCATTAACTTATGACAGGTATCAGATGCAAGTATTTCAATCAGTGTAAACAAACCAATCAACAAACAGTCAATTGGTTTATAAATTAAGTTCTTGGAAATATAAATGGCCTGTGTTAGACCCTAGAGGCCTATCACCTTGAGAGGAATGGCAAAATCAATGTTTCTCAATTGGAAGAGTAGGGGTCATATTCTGGACCATAATTACCCCACAGGGTGCTCCTCTAACTTTGGGATCTTTCCAAATATCTGGCCTCCTTTTTCTTTTTAATTTTGGGCCAAAGAAGGACAGGGGACTATGTAGGACAGGAGTAGCAGCACGCAATGCTGTTCCTCAGAAAGCAGCCAAGAGAGAGAAAGAAACAATTAAGGGATTGGGACTAAGGTTAAATAACTAAGTTTCTATAATCTTGATATGTTTAAGGCACTCGAGGCATTATACTGAATGTTTTAAGTATTTATCGATAATCAACTATATGTAAAGCACTGTAATAGATACTTGGGACACAGACACAAAGAGAACCTAGTTTCCCCATTGTCCACCACCCATCCCAGCCAGAGGAGCTTACTGCCTGAGAGGTGGGCACAGGGAATTGGGCAGGTTAGGTAAACAGGTAATTACAATACTGAGTAATACCAGTTGTGATAGGGCTAGGTATGGAGTGCTAAAGGAACACAAAGGGCAAGTCTAGTTTTCAGGGAAAGGAGGAGGCAGGATACTTTAAGGATGCACAGAGGTTACAAAGGCAAAGAAAGGTTACTAGGAGACCTGAAACTCTGTGCAAATGATCTTCGTGTGAAAAGATTAATATTGAAGATTTTTTATTTGTTTGGTAATAACAATTCCAATATTCTACTCACTTTTAGCTGGAAAGCAAGCATAAAGGTCTCATTTTCTTAGACCTATTAACCTTGAGATGTAAGTGATGAGGCATTAATGAATATTTTCTACAGGAAGATCTGGATGCCTGCTCCTCAATGACTTGAATAGAAAATGACCTGACATCTAGATAAGCAAATATTGTTCTGCAGAAGAAACACTATGAAAGAATGATGATTTGCCTCTAAGAAAGTGATATTAGATGTGACAGTATTGGAAGCAGAAGCTAAAAGCAAGATATGGATGAGGGAGTCTTATCCTGTAGATAAAGTACCTCAAAACTATAACTATATCCTTTAAAAAAAGAAGTCTATAAGTGATGAAAATAAGATGACTACTGTGCTAAAGTTGTTTTAGATAAATGTATAAATAATATTGGCTAATATTCTATCATCTGAGACTTTATATATACACATATCAGCTCATTTAATATTTGTCACAACCTTGTAAGTAACCACCACTATTTTTTCTTTTCTAGAGCTGAAAAAATCAAGGCAAGAGAAATTAAATAATTTTACTTCCCTTTTCCTCTCCAATAATTAATTTCCCCTCTTGCCTAACTTTTTCTTCTTAGTGTTTATCACTATGAATAACATGCTACATATTTTACTATCTATCCTATTATCATCTGTCTCCTCTGATCAGAAAGTAAGCTTTGTGAACATATGGATATGTTAGTCACCAAAACAGGCAAAGGATTTTCTAGGTGGCCCTAGTGGTAAAGAACCCACCTGCCCGTGCAAGAGACATAGGAGACATAGCTTTGATACCTGCATTGGGAAGATTCCCTGCAGGAGGAAATGGCAACCCACTCCACTATTCTTGCCTGGAGAATCCCATAGATAGAGGAGCCTGGAAGACTGCATTCCATGGGGATGCACAAAGTCAGACGTGATTGAAGAGACTTAGCACACATAACGGACAAAAACCTTTGCTAATTAAAATGAAAAATTGAAGAATAGTTGATTTACCATGTTGTGCCAATCTCTGCTATACAGCAAAGTGACTCAGTTTTACACATATATACATTCTTTTTCTCAATATTCTTTTCCATTATGGTTTCAGTTCAGTCACTCAGTCGTGTCCAACTCTTTGCGACCCTATAGACTTCAGCATGCCAGGCTTCCCTGTCTATTACCAACTACCGGAGCCTACTCAAACTCATGTCTGTTGCGTTGGTGATGCCACCCAACCATCTTATCCTGTATCGTCCCCTTCTCTTCTGGCCTTCAGCCTTTCCCAGCATCAGGGTCTTTTCCAATGAGTTGATTCTTTGCATCAGGTGGCCAAAGTATTGGAGTTTCAGCTTCAGTATCAGTCCTTACAATGAATATTTAGGACTGATTTCCTTTAGAATTGACAGGTTGGATCTCCTTGCAGTCCAAGGGACTCTCAAGAGTCTTCTCCAACACCACAGTTCAAAAGCATCAATTTTTTGGCACTCAACTGTCTTTATAGTCTAACTCTCATAATCATACATGATTACTGGAAAAATCATATCTTTGACTAGACGGACCTTTGTTGGTAAAGTAATATCTCTGCTTTTTAATGTGCTGTCTAGGTTGGTCATAGCTTTTCTTCCAAGGAGCAAGCGTCTTTTAATTCCATGGCTGTAGTCACCATCTGCAGTGATTTTAGAGTCCCCCAAAATAAAGTCTGTTACTGTTTCCATTGTTTCCCCCATATATTTGCCATGATCTATGGGAAGCGATGGGACTAGATGCCATGATCTTAGTTTTCTGAATGCTGAGTTTTAAGCCAACTTTTTCACTCTCCTCTTTCACTTTTATCAAGTGGCTCTTTAGTTCTTTTTTGCTTTCTGCCATAAGGATGGTGTCATCTGCATATCTGAGATTATTGATATTTCTCCCAGCAGTCTTGATTCCAGCTGTGCTTCATCGTGCCTGACATTTCACGAGATGTACTCTGAATAGAAGTTAATAAGCAGGGTGACAATATACAGCCTTGACATACTCCTTTCCCGATTTGGAACCAGTCTGTTGTTCCACGTCCAGTTCTAATTGTTGTTTCTTGACCTGCATACAGATTTCTCAGGAGTCAGGTCAAGTGGTCTGGTATTCCCATCTCTTTAAGAATTTTCCAGAGTTTGTTGTAATCCACACAGTCAAAGGCTTGGACATAGTCAATAAAGGAAAAGTAGATGTTTTTCTGAAACTCTTGCTTTTTCAATGATCCACTGGATGCTGGCAATTTGATCTCTGGTTCCTCTGCTTTTTCTAACTTCAGCTTCTAGTTAGCATATTGTTGAAGCCTGGCTTGGAGAATTTTGATCATTACTCTGCTAGCATGTGAAATGAGTGCAATTGTGTGGTAGTTTAAACATTCTTTGGCATTGCCTTTCTTTGGGAATGGAATGAAGACTGACCTTTTCCTGTCCATTATGGTTTATCCCAGACTAATTTTTGCTTTGGGTTCAATAGCTCCTTGAACTCTGGTTTTGTATCACTAACTTTTTTTTTAACTTCTTATTAGCACAAAGTATAAAATCTTATACATGCTGGGGTCAAAAGTATTGACTGAGTGAATGATGAGTGTAATTAATCAGTAAGGGTATACAGAGCCCTTGTCATTGTGGTACTACAACTTGTCACCATGAGATGGGGAAGTAGTGTTTTTAAAGAACTT
The DNA here is from genome assembly GCA_006408675.1 of Madoqua kirkii. Lineage (NCBI taxonomy): Eukaryota > Metazoa > Chordata > Mammalia > Artiodactyla > Bovidae > Madoqua > Madoqua kirkii. The sequence goes on along the minus strand of SJYC01032423.1, from coordinate 692 downwards.
AGGAATATAAACAGGTAGAAGTATGAGGAAGACTTGGGATACAGTATAAAAAGTCACATTTCATTACTTTCACTGTTCAAGCATATAATGATGCCTAAAAATGCTTATACACTATACTTCTCAAGACCTCCTAGTATTCTGCTGCATTAATCTTTCTTAGAAATGCCAGAACTATTCAGAACTCTGCCTATGAACCTTTTGTTCCCTGTGCAAAGAAAGATTTCCCCCTACTTTTTTAAAGCAAACTTCTTCAAGAATAGAACTCCTCCATTATGGCTCTTCCAGTCCCACTTAAGAGTTACTCTCTCATTACCTATATTCTTTTATATACTGATATTATCAGGTACTTGTTATAAAAATAGTATGCTTTGAGTTGACTTTTTTGTTTTTCTCATCTAGAGAACTTTTTTACTCCCCCACAATATAACCATAAATAAAGAAAAGTTCCCAGTGGTATGATAATATCACTCAGTGATACACAAGCTGGTTAGTTAACCAAAATCAAATGAGGACTGAATAGAATCTACTTTTCTTATTTTCAGCTCAACTTCTGGGTTGAGGGACTATCTTCATCGACTAGAAGAGTACCTGGCAAACAGATATTACTTATTAAATAAATAAATGAATACCTGTATACAAACCATGGCAATAAATGCTAAATGGCATGATATAAACTAAACGTACATAGGAAC
>SJYC01032422.1:0-26719 GCA_006408675.1 Madoqua kirkii | reverse complement strand
CTTATTAAATAAATAAATGAATACCTGTATACAAACCATGGCAATAAATGCTAAATGGCATGATATAAACTAAACGTACTATAGGAACTCAGAGATAAGAAATACTAGAAAAAATAATGAACTAACTAATGATACTAATAACTAGTATCCACAATTTTCTAGCTGTATAACTGAGCAAGACATATAATCTGAGCTTTAATTTTTCAATTTGTTAAGATTAATGGGCTGAACTAGATCAGTTGTTTTCAAATTATTTTAGTTGTAGCTCTCTTTTGTCTAATAAAAATCTAAATGGAATCCCATTACATAAATAAAGAGACCACATTATAGTATTATTTATTAGCTTTCTAACATTGATACAATTGTGATTATCACAGAAAAGCTATTATAAATGGCAACTTTAGAAAAACAGCAAATTTGGCTTTGGCAATATTTAAGATTGTTGCAGTCAAAATGGTATAGAAGTTTGAAGGGAGGTAAAGAAAATCTCCTTTCCACTACTGAATGACTTATCTAATCTTTACTCACATCTCTGGTCATGAATACAAAACATGGGCAAGAACCACCCAAAACTTAAATTAAGCAAGAGGACTTACTTTAGTATAATATTGTCACACTGATTTGCCACTGCAGAACTGTAAAGGAGTGATAAGGATATATGGTAGAAAGATGCCTCTAAGTCGTATTTGTATTTTTTTTTAATGGAACTTACATACACTGTAGCTATTCTCTTGCTTGCATAATTTGATTTGGCTATACAACAATGGTGGGCTTCCCTGGTGGCTCAGACCGTAAAGAATCTGCCTGCAATTAGGAGACCCAGGTTCAAGCCCTGGGTCTGATCCCCAGAAGAAGGGAATGGTTACCCACTCCAGTATTCTTGCCTGGAGAATTCCATGAACAGAGGAACCTGGCAGGCTACAGTCTGTGGGGTTGCAAAGAGTTGGACATAACTGAACAACTAAGCACACATATAACAATGGACTCAACTTTTTTTAAAGGCCGGCTAAACACTTAAAAATAAAAATAATCCTCTAAGAACTCTAAATATCTACATGGAAATTGGAGGTAAGGCTTTAGTCAGCAGTTCATAAAATATAAACAAGCAGCACAGTTTTTGCTTCATGATGTGTTTATGTGTTACAATTTGGTATACATCTGAGTGGGCATGCTGTTTTTTATGACAGTGTTAAAATACTTCATATAATTTTAAAATTTAAATTTGTGTCCAACATTGGGAAACTCTGAAGAACCTCCTCCGAGTTAGATGTTATTCTGATCCTTCTAATGCTGTCATTTCTACGTAAGCTAGAAAAGCAAGAGAGACTATAAAGATGACTTCAATGTCCTCAACTCAATGTATCTATGTTTACCAAGATAAGATACCCGTGGAACACAGCTGACTGAATTGAAATGGAAAATTTGTGCTAGGGAGTATCAGAAATACAGCTTTAAAAAACATGTCAGGGCTCCCCTGGTGGTTCAGTGGTTAAGAATCTGCCTTGCAATACAAGGGACATTGGTTGGATCCTTGGTCTGGGAAGATTCCTTATGCTGTGAGGCAAATAAGCCTGTGAACCACAACTACTGAGCCCCTGTGGAGCAACTACTAACGCTGGCACATCCTAGAGCCTGCCCTCCACAGCTGGAGAGTAGTTCCCACTCGGCACCAACCAGAGAAGGGTGCACACAGCAACAAAGACCCAGCACAGCCCAAAATAAACAAATTAAAAAAATGTCAGTCTTCATAGTATTAGATGTATCTCTACACACATAAAGCTGAAAAGTTTTTGTATCAGAGATCCATGACATTTCTAACATAAGCATTGCTGGTGTATAAGTATCTTAATTTATAAATGCAATTTCATTCCTATGTAGTAATTCACTGAAATGACATCTGTCAGATGGAGAATAACTTTGCAGTGATTTTGTTTTTATTTACTTGAAGAACATAGCCTGATTTCAACTATAGAGTAAAGCCTCTTAACTGACCTCCACATGAACAAATCACTGAATTAATTGAAACAGCATTTCCAATTTGAAAACAGACAAATGTTTACTTGTGCTTTTATCACTTGAATCATATGCTGTTGACTATCAGTTGTGTTGTTTCCAAAGCTGTCTGAGTCAGTAACATTTGCTGGTGTCATTCAGGCATTTAATAAAATGTTTTGTAAACAAAGGAAATATAAATAAAAAAAGAGAAAGACTATTTCCATATAAATTAAGTTGAAAGCATAGCTTTTAATACCAGCCTCTTAAAAAATGAGGTTGAATAAGATAGAGCAGAATCTTGTGAGGAAAACACTAGAAATCATGATTAAGAGCACCAATTCCGTACCCAGACTGCTGATATTAAAATTTTGGCTCAGTAGTTGGTGTATGACTTAGGGTAAGTTAATGTCTGTTCTTCAATTTTCTCAAGTGCAAAATGAAGGTAATACTAATACCTACCACACTGCTGCTGCTAAGTTGCTTCAGTCGTGTCCGACTCTGTGCAACCCCATACCTGCTACCACACATGTTGAACAAATTGAATAAGTAAAGATTTGTAAACTACTTAGTGTCCAGCCCATAGTAAGCACTATGTAAATATTTGGTAAATAAAAATACCTGGCCATAAAAATAACTCAATGGCTCTAAACAACTGAAATCACACATAATGTCTCATCCGATCAAATTTCCATAGAACATCACAAGAATGTGATATCCCCAAACATTTCTGTGTTTATAAATTTAAAAAAGAGTCACCTATATATAGGTGGTGGTGAAAGCCAATTTGGGTTCAACAATCATAAATTTAAGGTGGAATCCAAAATGTGACCTTATTCACCAGAACATGAGTTATCAGACAAGACAGCAGTATGGACAGAAACAGACCTCTGACTTATTGAGTATATAGGCATAGGAAAACAAAAACAGATTATATGATTTCTGCAATTTACTAGCAAACTATTCTAAAAACAAACACCAACACTCACATAGAGTGGGGCAAGAGAGAATGATATAGTAAATATGGCAAAATGAGAATTGCTGAATTTGTGTGAATAGAGTTCTTTGCACTACTGCAGCTTCTTGGTAAGTTTGAAATAATCTCAAGTTAATAAGTTTAAAGAAACACAAGCTGGAATCAAGATTGCTGGGAGAAATATCAATGACCTCAGATATGCAAATGACACCACCCTTATGGCAGAAAGTGAAGAGGACCTAGAAAGCCTCCTGATGAAAGTGAAAGAGGAGAGTGAAAAAGCTGGCTTAAAGTTCAACATTCAGAAAATGAAGATCATGGCATCTGGTCCCATCGCTTCATGGCAAATAGATGGGGAAACAGTGGAAACAGTGTCAGACTTTATTTTGAGGGCCTCCAAAATCACTGCAGATGGTGACTGCAGCCATGAAATTAGAAGACGCTTACTCTTTGGAAGGAAAGTTATGACTAACCTAGATAGTATATTCAAAAGCAGAGACATTACTTTGCCAACTAAGGTCCGTCTAGTCAAGGCTATGATTTTTCCTGTGGTCATGTATGGATGTGAGAGTTGGACTGTGAAGAAGGCTGAGCGCCGAAGAATTGATGCTTTTGAACTGTGGTGTTGGAGAAGACTCTTGAGAGTCCCTTGGACTGCAAGGAGATCCAACCAGCCCATTCTGAAGGATATCAGCCCTGGGTGTTCTTTGGAAGGAATGATGCTAAAGCTGAAACTCCAGTACTTTGGCCACCTCATGGGAAGAGTTGACTCACTGGAAAAGACTCTGATGCTGAGAGGGATTGGGGGCAGGAGGAGAAGGGGATGACCGAGGATGAGATGGCTGGATGGCATCACGGACTCGATGGACGTGAGGCTGAGTGAACTCCTAGAGATGGTGATGAACAGGGAGGCCTGGTGTGCTGTGATTCATGGGGTCGCAAAGAGTCGGGCACGACTGAGTGACTAAACTGAACTGAATAAGTTTAAAAAAATTTAAGAAAATCACAAACAAAAATAAAATAGGACATGGTTTTGAAGAGCGGTGAGTAAAAGACAGAGGGGCAATGAAGTCTGAGATATGGCAAATGTGTTACTAAAATATAGAACATAGAATCTAAGCTGGAATAACAGTTTATATGAAGTTAAAAGAGCTTCCCTGGTAGTGCCACAGTAAAGAATCTGCTTGCCGGTGCAGGAGACACAAGAGACACGGGTTCCATCCCTGGGTCAGGAAGATCCTCTGGAGAAGAAAATGGCAATCCACTCCTGTACTCTTGCCAGGGAAATCCCATGGACAGAAGAGACTGGTGGGCCACAGTTCAGGGGGCTGCAAAGAGCTGGACACAACCAAGCGTGGTTGTGTTCACACACACATGAAGTTAAAGAACATGCAGTACAGGTATCAGAGGAGGAGGAAAGGAACTGTGAGTATATGAGGGGCAGGAGAAATAGTCTAACCTGAAGAAGTTAAAATGCCAGGAAGATAAAACATAGACTTTTAAAAATTATAAGGCAAAGTGATCAAATGCTCAAACAAATAAAGAAGAAAGAAAACTTTCATTTCAGGTCAGAGAAAGTTAATATAACGGGCTATTTTACTTTTGAAATTCTTTTCTACCTTGCTAACCACCAGGCCTCACATCTTGGTTGGAATAACAAACTTAAAGAATTGTTTCAGTTCAGTTCAGTCACTCAGTCGTGTCTGACTCTTTGCGACTCCATAAATCGCAGCATGCCAGGCCTCCCTGTTCATTACCATCTCCCGGAGTTCACTCAGACTTACATCCATCGAGTCTGTGATGCCATCCAGCCATCTCATCCTCGGTCGTCCCCTTCTCCTCCTGCCCCCAATCCTTCCCAGCATCAGAGTCTTTTCCAATGAGTCAAGTCTTTGCATGAGGTGGCCAAAGTACTGGAGTCTCAGCTTTAGCATCATTCCTTTAAAGAAATCCCAGGGTTGATCTCCTTCACAATGGAATTGTTGGATCTCCCTGCAGTCCAAGGGACTCTCAAGAGTCTTTTCCAATACCACAGTTCAAAAGCATCAATTCTTTGGTGCTCAGCCTTCTTCACAGTCCAACTCTCACATCCATACATGACCACTGGAAAAACCATAGCCTTGACTAGGCGGACCTTTGTTGGCAAAGTAATGTCTCTGCTTTTCAATATGCTATCTAGATTGGTCATAACTTTCAAGGAGTAAGTGTCTTTTAATTTCATGGCTACAATCACCATCTGCATTTTATTTAATTATGCTTTGATATGATGCCATCAACCTAAATGAAGGAACCTATGAGAAACTGCTTTTCATAGTAAGAAAACAGGAGAGCTAATGTATAAATAAATTCAAAGGACTCCTTCCAACATCATCTTTTATAGAATATGGGTGAAAAGCAGGAAGTAATCATAATCTCCTCAAGTCTCCTAACACAAAGACTCCTGAAAACAAGGAAGTTCACTCTGTGATTCATAAAGACAAAGATTCCACCAACTTGGAACAGAAATCAATCAATGCTCCCAATTTTAATTCTGAGAGAAGCAGAATGTGACCACTTTAAAAATATATATATTCTTTAGTGATTCTCTGTACTATTGCCAGTACAATGGTTGTAATATACAAATGAACAGTTTTTGCAATTATATCTTTTTCTTCTATATTACCTTTTGTTTCCTGATCACATTTACTGAAATGTAATTTATGTCTGTTGAATACAGTAGTAAGAATTGAGTTCAAAAATAATCTTCACTTATGTAATAGTTCATATAAGGGCTTACAAGCAACAGAGTATGTATATTTGTACTTAAAACCAAAAAGAGCTGGAGAAAAGAGGAACTTCTAATCATGTGCTACATAACTTCATGACTATGCACTTATGTATGGCCACTGATTTTTATGCAGATATCTCACTGTTTTGATAATAGTATTGGGCTCATTTTAATATGTAAAATACCATCTAATTGATGTTCTGCTCATCCTCAGAGGTGCATTTTCAGGTATTCAGGGATAATTCTAATACCAAATAATATTCATCTAATTAGTATCATGCTTTCAAAGAACTCAAAATGCTTGATCAAAACATTCTGAACAAAACTTCCCACATATGACACATATTCAGACTTTCATTTTCCAGGGGACATAGTGACTCATGCTTTATTTCACTAATTATTATACACATCCTAGACAACTAAGAATCTAAGATTCAGATGGTAGGAGATTTATCATAAAACTACCATAAATTAATAGCAGAGTTCAAAACTGTTTCTAATTAGTTTTATCTTACCATACTGTGTCAATTGACATCTTAAAGCAGAGAGATTTCAGTACCACAAAAGCAACGAAGTTACCCAAGAGTAATATGTGCATTTGAAAACACTGTAAGATTAATCACAATAATAAAATCTAACATTTAGTGAATATTTACTGTGTTTCAGGCACTATGCTAAGGAATTATGTACAAAACCTCATATAATCTTCAAACAAGTCTCTAAAGTATGTAAGATACAATCATTTGAGGAAATTAAAGCTAAACAGAGGATAAAAAAAAAACTTCCCAAGGTAAGGGAACTGTTAAGTAGCTGTTCCAGAATCAAACTCAGACTATCTGATTTCAAAACTCACATGTTAAATCAATACATGAGGTAGAATTAAAAGCTGCCTAACCATTTACACATTTCTATACCAAGGGATCACTATGATTCCTCCATTTATAAACAGGTGAAACAAATCTCTTACTATGAAGTAACTGCACACTCATCTTATTATTCAAATACAAGAACAGAACACTATTCCTCTAGTTCTGACACACTCCAAGACAAAGATTCTCAAAAATAGCACCAAGAAAAAAGCAAAGTACATAACTCAGGCAGGTTATGCTGCCCAGGAACTGGATGTACAACATCTCCAATATCATTACAGAGCAGAACCAAACTCCATTATAATACTTAGTTCTAGAGTAGGAACATGAAGGGCAGGATAGAGACAATCCTCAAACTGTTAGCCTGTCAGGATAAACACAGAGAAAGGGAGAGAGAAAAAAATAGAACAAAATGAAAAAACAACTAAACCGTACTTAGTGAAAGTGAAAGAAAGCATTAGTCATTTAGTCATATATATGACAAAGATAAATTTTAAAAGTCCAAGAATACATTTTTGGCAATATGCACAACAAAAGATTAATATCCCTAATATAAAAAATGACCTTATTATTTCAATAATAAATTGACCAAAACTCAATTAAAAATATAGGCTAAAGAAATGTACAATTCACAGAAGAAATAAAAATGGCAACCAATATAAAAAGATTATTAACCTCACTGGTTAACCAATGAAATGTAATTTAAAACAATACAATATCAATCACTGTCTATTACAGTAACACAGATAAAAGATTGGAAAATAATCAGTATGAGCAAAGATATGATGAGTTATCTCATACACTGTATAAACCAGCCTGACCTTTCTGAAAGTCAACTTACTAAATGCATCAAAAATTTAAATGTGCATTCCTTTGACATAGTACTCATACTCATAGGCACTGCACAAAGGTATATATTCAATGCTGTTCATCACAACATTATTTATAATCATTGAAAATTAGAGGCGCCACTGATGCCTAGCAATAGAAGATCACTTAAACAACTATGAAATACTCATGCTTGCATGTGTGCTCAGCCTCTTCAGTCATCTCTGACTCTTTGAGATCTATCCATGGGATTCTCCAGGCAAGAATACTGGAGTGGGTTGCTCTGTCCTCCTCCAGGGGATCTTCCACCAGGGACTGATCCCACATTTCATATCTCCTGCCCTGGCAGGTAGGTTCTTTACCACTAGCACCACCTGGGAAACTCTCAGTACTATACTGCTACTGCTGCTGCCGCTGCTGCTGCTGCTAAGTCGCTTCAGTCGTGTCCGACTCTATGCGACCCCATAGACGGCAGCCCACCAGGCTCCCCCATCCCCGGGATTCATAACGCAAATAATTAAACAGATCTGGATCCTGTCCTTTGAAAACTGAAAGAACAATTTTCATTCCACTTATCTGAGCCCTTTGCTCGTCTGAAGTTAAAAAGATTGACCATAACAGGGAAGTATGAGCTTCTTTTGCTCAACTCATTTTCACAGTAATACAGTAAAGCTAACCACAGGAATTCCAGTCTACTTTGAAATCTAATTACTGAAAGAAGAAGTACAAAACCTACAGTACCAGACAATAACATGACAAGAGTCTTCAAAAAAGAATTTTGGAAAGCATCTTGACGAATGCCATCCATTTATAAGGGCTACATATTTCAGGCTGCTTGGAAATGAGAGTTGACTAGATGACTTTACAACATAAATTTTTCAAAAGTTGACTTCATTTCAGGATCATTCACTATGTTCTACTCACCATGCAGGATGCAGCACAATATGCATATTTGCACAAATATTATATTCCTTGCCTTCTGGGAGTTTATGTTCTAAACAAAATCCTAGAAAGTATATTGCCCCTTAAGGCTGGCTTTTAACTTTTTATTTTCTGTTTTCATTTGATTATAGTACAGGCATCTGCCACAAAAGTTCAATTTATACCTTAAAAGAGAGGGGTTTGCCAAGGGAAGGGAAACAAATAATATATGTGAACCTATTCAAACCTAACAGACATCCAAATCAACCCTTAAGAAGTAGTCTTTGAGTGAATTTATTCATTGTGTATACAGCAGAACATTTTCAACGAATACTGAAAATTATCACATTAAGAATCATGAAAGCACAAAGATACAGAAGTTATGATTTCTACTCTTTCTTAGAGTCACCTACCAAACTTTCACTTTCATTTATCACTCCTTGAGTAACACGCACAGTGATATTTAATACTCTCGATTCAAGAAGCTACAGGATAATACAGACAAGGTTACATGCATGTGTTGAAGAGTTAGTGTGAAGAATACAGCATATTTAAGACAGTTCTATCACTGAAGTTCTCCTGGAATTCCTCCATCACCTTCATACAATCTTAAGAGTTTACTTTAAAACCCTCTAGATTAGGTAAGGCTAACATTATTTCCCATACCATGTAAATCATTCACATGAAGATATTAAGACATGTTTAGTATCAGGCAAAAATACAATCCAGTTTTTTTTAAATATAATGAGGACAACTGAGTTGTCACTAGGACTATCAGGTTGTTTAGAAGATCCTCAGAGCTAGAATATCATTTGCCATCATCTGAGGGATGGCTGTTTAAGAGAGATCGTGAGCTAGTATGCAGAATATGAAGGCATACCTCTCATCTCCACAATGTCAGTATGATCAACTAAGATGGAATACCTAAGAATGAGGGCTTACTTGTGAGGTAGGGGCAATAGCCATCATTTTTAGTACACTTTTAAGCAGCTGTCATTTCCATCACTTTATTAATTTCTTACTATACTGACATTTGAGTCACTTTATTAATTTTTTCCTCTACTGTTATCTTAGTTGTCCAATTTAAAAATAAAGACTATACCAATAACTGACCACTAGCAGGAAACAATTATGATACACTGCTATCCATATACATGAAATTCTGTAAATAGTTGCGGAGAGAGGTTGAGTGATCTATTTCTAAGATTTTGGAGGCCCAGTTTCCTCATCCTGTTCCCACAAACTTTCATCGCAGATATTTCAAACATTATGCCACAGTTATACAAAATAAGTAAAACATCACCAAGCAGAAATCCTAGGGTAGGTGTTCTGAACATGTTGGTAAAGAAAGTCACTTCATTTGAGAGGTCTCTGCCCCTTCAACCTCACCCTCCTTACCAATATACATTCATCACCGAAAAGGGAAATATTTACAAAAGTTAGTTTAGTTATGTTTAAATATTATGTTTAGCTGTCTGGAGACCATGTTCTCAAAATTTATACAAGAAATCAAGGATTAAACTTCATAACAATTAGAAAACCACACTGTGTAAAATCAAAGAGTTAGTTAAAAGATATTAAAATAGTTTTACCACTGGTGCTAAAACGAAATGACTCCATCTCTTCCCAACACCTGGAACCAAAACCTTTCGAACTTTCATGTAAACAAACCAGGGCACACCAAATGCTCTGTCTGCAGCAAGGTACCACCTCTGCACAGGCATTTGGGTGAAAAATGTGGAAAATGCCTGAAGGCTCTTTGAAGCAGCTTGGGAGAAGTGAGAGCAGGAAAGAGACTCTTCTCTAGGGTAAGTTTGTTTAGTAGAAAGTAAGCAAGTTGTCAGGGTAAAAGTTGACAATGTTGATTCCAACAGTTTGAACTGTGAATAAACATCCAAAGGGATTATGTTACTGAGAATTAGAAAAGATTCCATTGAACTCAATAGAGCATTTGTGTTTTCAAAGATAATATGCCTTCAAGCCACACTCTGGATGCACAGTTTAGGATTAGAATTACCTAAGCTCTTTCTATGCCACATTAAAGAACACAGGATTTGACATCTCTAATGTATGCTTAAAAATGTTAGAATAACTGAATTGGAAAATACTATACACATGTACATTTGTACATCTGAGGTAGACTAAAGAAATTTGGAGAAAAATATGTTCTTTCCAAACATCTAAACTTAAACATAGTTTTACTAACCAATTTAGGATTTATTAGCCATAAATCACTTTAAAGTTTTCCCTCCTTAATGACCTATCCAAGAACAAAAAATAGGGCTTAAACTTATGAAATCCATAATCCTCTTTTCTGCTCTCTAAAGTCACATTTAAATCTGGCTTTCATCTTACGCTGTTGGGTTTTTCACCGGTTACAAGATGGAAACTTAGTAGAGACTTGCACTTTTTCAAAAGCCCAACTTGATTGCCACTCAGTAATTCCTGGTGAAATGCCAGCAAGTTTGTAAAAAATTTTTTAATTTTCCTAACTTGGAGCTTACAAAAGTGAGTGTGAGATATTCATTGCTCATCAGACATTGCATCTTTTTATTTTTAATATTCATAAACAAGAAAAAACAACACTTTGATTTATTAAAGTTTATCTGAATCAATATAATGCAGATCTGCCTTGCATACCCTTAGGAAAATGGAGGTAACCCAGACTGCTCTTCTTAGTTCATCACAAGTCCTTCATGATTCTCACACTATAGTGTGCTATTAGAATTTCTTCCAAAGTTTGACAAAGGCATGCAACTCACATGCTCTTTACTAGCAAAATTTGCAGCAGCCCCCAAAAAGTTGTTTCTCCTTTAAACTTTCACACATATTCACTTCCCTCCTAGAACCAAGGAAGTAAATGAATATGGCTCAGTCTTATTGGCTCTTTGCTCTTAAAAAGAAAATCAAATTCCCTACATAGTTTCAAACTCTCCCAAAAATAGAACATTCTCAGCTCTGCCTGTGGATCATTATCTCTTTTACATTTCATCTTTATATTCACTGGGTTCACAGAAAGGGCATACACAGAAAGAGGAAAATAGCTGCTTCTTAGACACCAAATTTAGTAATTCTCTCAAATCTATTGGCACACATCTAAAAAGTCATATTTTTACAAGGCTTCATTAGGTTTTCATTGGTCCTTCTTTTGAGAACACACATGCCAAACCACCCATAACCTCAAGTCAAAATACATCTGCAAAATATAATAAATATTTTATATGAATACTCATCATGATTTTAAAAAGGATATGTGAAAAGAGACAGACAGATCATCTGAATCCCACTTTAGTGTCTCCCAAGCATCAAGCTGCTAACCAATGGAGACCATCAATCTACAGTGCTTTAAGATTCCAGCCGACCCCAATACCCTTACCTGTTAATATAAGATTACTGTAAGTATTGGAGAATTGCTCCTTTAGAAGAACCAGATGCATCTGAGCTGCCTTCTCCCGTTGGAGCTCCAGCATAACATCAGGGTGTTGGGCAATCTTGCAGCCTTTCTGTTTATCCAAGGCAACATCACTTCGAACAATGTCTAAAAAAAAAAAAAAAAAAAAAAAGGCAGGCAGCAAAAACAAATAAACAAACAAAAACAAACAGAAACTATGTACACAAAGTCCTGCTTCACCCAATATGACAGAATTTGTAAACCACTACATTTTCATCAAAATGAAAAGATTCAGAAATAATAAACCTGAACTGTCTCCCACTTGACAATGCATCCTAAAAATTCCTCTGGTCATTTCTAAAATCTTCAGAGATTTCTGTTTCTTAGTTTTCTTTGACCTCATTTAAGAGTCTCACTCCTTGGTTCCCTTTCTCAGCTCACCTCCAGGAATTATTTAACTCCTGTGGTTGTTTTTTTTTTTTTTTAATGAAGAATGACTTCATTATTTGAAACTAGGGCCTTTTCTTTGCATCTTTTACCATGGGGAAAAATAATACAATCCTGCCTGAGTGCTAGTGACTATGAAGGTCATTGTCATGCAGCAATCTGAAAGGTAACTCTAGAAACTTTCAAGTTTTACATAACAAACTGAAGGATTTTAGGGAGAAAATTCTAAAAGTTAAAAAAAAAAAAAAACTGTTGACACCTGTGGCTTTGGAAAAGAAAAACTAATGCTCATGTCAATAGTACCAATAGGAAAGATTTAGCTCTTTAAGTGATATCATTGACACCTAAGAAAAAACAAGGCAGGAGACATGAATGGTGGGCCATCATTCTGTGCAAAAGATTTTCAGACATATCAAAAGAGCCCTAAAAGAGAAGCTCAGATTAAAAAAAACAAACTCATGACAATTGAGCATTAGGATGTATGGTTCACAAAGATTACTCAGATGTGAGAACAGTGCTCACTCACTTTAGATAAAAACATAGAAGCTGGTTGGAAATAATGCAATATTTATACATAAACATATTTATACTAATTTCTATGATGTAGCCAACAAGATGAAATCATTTAACAATCAAGTAAGTAACTAATCTTGAAGATATTCTGAGCCTTCAATATAAAGTTAGAATAAAATAAAAAATAACTCTAGTTTACAAGATCATAATCAAAACTAAGAGAAATAGTGAATACCATTTATTTAAATTACACCCTATAAAATTTTTAATATACAGTGCATCGTTAAATCCTTTGAACCACTGACGAAAGCAAACATTGTTGACTAGCTGACCTATATCCTAAACGCAGTATATCCACCTTTGCTTCCTCTACTATAGAGACTGAAGAGCCAAAACATACAATTCCCCAGCTTTCCTTGAAAGTCACACGTAGCCATGTAACATACTTCTGGCCAATGCACTGCAGGCATATATCCCTAGGGGGTTCCCTGGCCAAATTAAGAAAGAACCTCACTAAAAAAAAAAACAGTGTTCCTTGAGCATTTTAGTCCTTTCTATTCTTTATGCCTGAAATATAATAAAAAGCCCAAAGTTATAATAGCCATTTTGTGTCAATGACTCAAAAAGCACAAGGACAAAACTCTTACATACTAAAGATGGTGAACAGGAAGATGAGATGAGCTTATGTCCCAAAGGTCATTACTGAGCTATCATATTTGTTATGTAACATACAAGCACTATTTTATAAACCATTAACGTGCGCTCAGTTGCTCAATTGTGTCCGACCCTTTGTGACCCCCATGGAATATAGCCCTCCAAGCTCCTTTGTTCATGGGAGTTCTCCAGGAAAGAATACTGGAGTGACTTGTCATGCCCTTCTCCTGGGGATCTTCCCAACCCAGGTCTCTTGAATTGCATGCAGATTCTTTACCATCTGAGCCACCAGGGAAGCCCAAACCATAAACAGTAAGCCAGTTTTGAAATCCTAGTCTATTTTGTTGTGGTGCACAGGCTTCTCATTGCTTTTCATGCAGTGACTTCTCTTGTTGTGACCACCTTACTTGCCTCCTGAGAAACCTGTATGCAGGTCAAGAAACAACAGTTGAAACCAGACATGGAACAGTGGAATGATTCAAAATTGGCAAAGGTATGTCAAGGTTGTATATTGTCACCCTGCTTATTTAACTTATATGCAGAGTATATCATGCAAAATGCCAAGCTGGATGAAGCACAAGCTAGAATCAAGATTGCCAGGAAAAATATCAATAACCTCAGATGTGTATATGACACCACCCTTATCACAGAAAGTGAAGAGGAACTAAAGAGCCTCTTGATGAAAGTGAAAGAGGAGAGTGAAAAAGCTGGTTTAAAACTCAAAATTCCAGTCCAATCACTTCATTGCAAATAGATGGAGAAAAAAATGGAAATAGTGGCAGATTTTATTTCTTGGGCTCCAAAATCAATGCCCCATGTCCAAGGAGAGGTGGCTGTGCGGGCACAGGAGGGCTGAGAGGAGCTACTTCACATTAAGGTCAGGAGGGGCGGCGGTGAGGAGATACCCCTCGTCCAAGGCAAGGAGCAGAGGCTGCGCTTTACTGGAGCAGCTGAGAAGAGATATCCAACGTACAAGGTAAGAGAAACCCAAGTAAGACGGTAGGTGTTGCAAGAGGCATCAGAGGGCAGATACACAAACCATAATCACAGAAAACTAGTCAATCTAACCACATGGACCACAGCCTTGTCTAACTCAATAAAACTAAGCCATGCCGTGTGGGGCCACACAAGACAGGAGGGTCATGGTGGAGAGGTTTGACAGAATGTGGTCCACTGGAGAAGAAAATGGAAAGCCACTTCAGTATTCTTGCCTTGAGAACCCCATGAACAGTATGAGAAGGCAAAATGATAGGATACTGAAAGAGGAACTCCTTGCGTCAGTAGGTGCCCAATATGCTACTGGAAATCAGTGGAGAAATAATTCCAGAAAGAATGAAGGGATGGAGCCAAAGCAAAAAGAATACCCAGTTGTGTATGTGTCTGGTGATAGAAGCAAGGTCCAATGCTGTAAAGAGCAATATTGCATAGGAACATGGAATGTTAGGTCCATGAATCAATGAAAATTCAGTTCAGTTCAGTTCAGTTGCTCAGTCGTGTCTGACTCCTTGTGACCCCATGAACTGCAGCACACCAGGCCTCCCTGTTCATCACCATCTCCTGGAGTTCACTCAGACTCACGTTCATCGAGTCCGTGATGCCATCCAGCCATCTCATCCTCGGTCATCCCCTTCTCCTCCTGCCCCCAATCCTTCCCAGCACTAGAGTCTTTTCCAATGAGTCAACTCTTAGCATGAGGTGGCCAAAGTACTGGAGTTTCAGCTTTAGCATCACTCCTTCCAAAGAAATCCCAGGGTTGATCTCCTTTAGAATGGACTGCTTGGATCTCCTTGCAGTCCAAGGGACTCTCAAGAGACTTGTCCAATACCACAATTCAAAAGCAATACAAATTAGAAGTAGTCAAAAAGGAGATGAATCAGCGAACTAAAATGGACTGGAATGGGTGAATTTAACTCAGATGACCATTATATCTACTACTGTGGGCAGGACTCCCTTAAAAGAAATGGAGTAGCCATCATGGTCAACAAAAGACTATAAAAATGCAATACTTGGATGCAATCTCAAAAACAACAGAATGATCTCTGTTCATTTCCAAAGCAAACTATTCAATATCACAGTAATCCAAGTCTATGCCCCAACCAGTAATGCTGAAGAAGCTGAAGTTGAACAGTTCCATGAAGACCTACAAGAGCTTTTAGAACTAGCACCCAAAAAAGATGTCCTTTTCATTATAGGAGACTGGAATGCAAAAGTAGAAAGTTAAGAAACACCTGGGATAGGCAAATTGGGCCTTGGAATATGGAATGAAGCAGGGCAAAGGCTAATAGAGATTTGCCAAGAGAATGCACTGGTCATACAAACACCATCTTCCAACAACACAAGACTCTACACATGGACATCATCAGATGGTCAACACTGAAATCAGATTGATTATATTCTTTGCAGCCAAACTGGGAGCTAACTGTGCTTCAGATCATGAACTCCTTATTGCCAAATTCAGAAGGGCTCTGAATTGAAGAAGGTAGGGAAAAATTGAAGAAAGTAGGGAAAACCACTAGACCATTCAAGTATGACCTAAATCAAATTCCTTATGACTATACAGTGGAAGTGAGAAATAGATTTAAGGGCCCAGATCTGATAGATAGAGTGCCTGATGAACTATGGACAGAGGTTCATGACACTGTACAGGAGACAGGGATCAAGACCATCCCCATGGAAAAGAAATGCAAAAAAGCAAAAAGGCTGTCTGGGGAAGCCTTACAAAAAGCTGTGAAAAGAAGAGAATTAAAAAGCAAAGGAGAAAAGGAAAGTATAAGCATTTGAATGCAGAGTTCCAAAAAATAGCAAGGAGAGATAAGAAAGCATTCCTCAGTGATCAGTGCAAAGAAATAGAGGAAAACAACAGAATGGGAAAGACTAAAGATCTTTTAAAGAAAATTAGAGATACCAAGGGAATATTTCATGCAAAGATGGGCTCAATAAAGGACAGAAATGGTATGGAGCTAACAGAAGCAGAAGATATTAAGAAGAGGGGGCAAGAATACACAGAAGAACTATACAAAAAAGATCTTCATGACCAAGGTAATCACGATGGTGGGATCATTCACCTAGAGCCAGACATTCTGGAATGTGAAATCAAGTGGGCCTTAGAAAGCATCACTATGAACAAAGCTAGTGGAGGTGATGGAATTCCAGTTGAGCTATTTCAAATTCTGGAAAATGATGATGTGAAAGTGCTGCACTCAATATGCCAGCAAATTTGGAAAATTCAGCAGTGGCCACAGGACTGGAAAAGGTCAGTTTTCATTCCAATCCCAAAGAAAGGCAATGCCAAAGAATGCTCAAACTACAGCACAATTGCATTCATCTCACACGCTAGTAAAGTGATGCTCAAAATTCTCCAAGCCAGGCTTCAACAATATGTGAACTATGAACTTCTACTAGATATCCAAGCTGGATTTAGAAAAGGTAGAGGAACCAGAGATCAAATTGTCAACATCCAATGGATCATCAAAAAAGCAAGAGAGTTCCAGAAAAAACATCTATTTCTGCTTTATTGCCTATGCCAAAGCCTTTGATTGTATGGATCACAATAAACTGTGGAAAATTCTTCCAGAGATGGGAATACCAGACCACCTGACCTGCCTCTTGAGAAACCTATATGCAGGTCAGGAAGCAACATTTAGAACTGAACATGGAACAACAGACTGGTTCCAAATAGGAAAAGGAGTACGTCAAGGCTGTATATTGTCACCCTGCTTATTTAACCTCTATGCACAGTACATCATGAGAAACACTGGAAGAAGCACAAGCTGGAATCTTGATGATTGCCAGGGGAAACATTAATCACCTCAGATATTCAGATGATACCACTCTTATGGCAGAAAGTGTAGAAGAACTAAAAACCTCTTGGGGAAAGTGAAAGAGGAAAGTGAAAAAGTTGGCTTCAAGCCCAACATTCAGAAAACTAAAATCATGGCATCTGGTCCCATCACTTCATGGGAAATAGATGAGGAAAAGGTGGAAACAGTGTCAGACTTTAATTTCTGGGGCTTCAAAATCACTGCAGATGGTGACTGCAGCCATGAAGTTAAAAAACACCTACTCCATGGAAGGGAACTTATGACCAACCTAGATAGCATATTCAAAAGCAGAGACATTACTTTTCCGACAAAGGTCCGTCTAGTCAAGGCTATCGTTTTTCCTGTGGTCATGTATGGATGTGAGAGTTGGACTGTGAAGAAAGCTGAGAGCCAAAGAATTGATGATTTTGAACTGTGATGTTGGAGAAGACTCTTGAGAGTCCCTTGGACTGTAAGGAGATCCAACCAGTCCATTCTGAAGGAGATTAGCCCTGGGATTTCTTCGGAAGGAATGATGCTAAAGCTGAAACTCCAGTACTTTGTCCACCTCATGCAAAGAGTTGACTCATTGGAAAAGACTCTCTGATCCTGGGAGGGATTGGGGGCAGGAGAAGAAGGGGACGACCGAGGATGAGATGGCTGGATGACATCACCAACTCAACGGACATGAGTTTGAGTGAACTCCTGGAGTTGGTAATGGACAGGGAGTCCTGGTGTGCTGCAATTCATGAGGTCGCAAAAAGTTGGACACGACTGAGCAATTGAACTGAACTGAAAATCACTGCAGATGGTACCTGCAGCCATAAAATTAAAAGATGTTTTCTCCTTTGAAGAAAAGATACGACAAACCTAGATAGAATATTAAATAGCAGAGACATCACTTTGCTGACCAAGGTCTGTATAGTCCTTGGAAAGGACTACGGTTTTTTCCAGTAGTCATGTAATGGATGTGAGAGTTATACTATAAATAAAACTGAGCACTGAAGAATTGATATTTCGAACTGTGGTGCTGGAAAAGACTTTTGAGCATCCTTTGGACAGCAAGGAAATTCTACCAGTCAAACCTGAAGGAAATCAGTCCTGATTATTCATTGGAATAATCATTCACTGATGCTGAAGCTGACATTCCAATATTTTGGCCACCTGATTTGAAGAGCTGCCTCACTCAAAAAGACCCAATACTGGGAAAGATTGAAGACAAAAGGAGAAGCAGGTGGCAGAGGATGAGATGGTTGCATGGCATCACCAACTCAATGGACATGAGTTTGAGCAAACTCTGGAAGGTAGTGAAGGACAGGGAAGCCTGGCGTGCTGCAGTCCATGAGGTCACAAACAGAGACAACTTAGCAACTGAACAACAACAATCTGTTTTGTAATCCTAAATGATAATGAGTAACATTATTATCCCTAATTTATATGTGGAAAAACCAAGGTCCACAAAGCTTAAGTGACTTGTTCAAGTTCAGAAATCATGGTTGAGTCCCAAATCCCAAAGTCTTCAAAGCCAAATTCACTGATTGTTCCAGAAGTTACTCCTATATAGAAACTCATGAACTTAATAGTATAGTAATCAATGAAACTGAGGAACCAAAAAGAAAACCTTCTTATACAGTAGCATACTATAGCTGATCTATCCAGAAAAGAAACACGGATGATACTTTCCCAAAAAACATTACAAAACTTGTTCCAAAATACACTATATGAAGAAAGAGGGGTTTCAATTATCCTGACATCTTCTGATAGAAATCTAATTCAAAGAGCAGAATATCTTAATAAACTATTTCGTATCTAACAAACGTATGGTTCAGAAGGTAGAAGAAGCAATAACTGATACCCTCAACCTCATTTAATCCAGAAACTTGAAATAAAATGAACAAATTACCTTAACATTAAGAATAGTAAGAAAACAATGGGCACATCCTAACATACATTCTAAACTTTTTAAAAGTACATTTCAACAATGTTTGTGGAAAACATAGATTTGCAATACAGACTTTTTTTTGAGGTACAGTTGATTCATAATATTATATTACTCTCAGGTATACAAGTTCATGATTCAGTATTTTTATGTTAATAGTTATTTAAAGTTATTATAAAATGTTGGCTATATTCCCTGTGGTGTACAATATATCCTTGTGGGTTATTTTATGCATGGTAGTTTATACTTCTTAATCTCTTGTCCCTATTTTGCCCCTCCTTCCTTCCCTCTACCTACTAATTTTTTCTCTATATCTGTCTTTTCTGTTTTGTTATATTCATTCTTGTTTCATTTTTTAGATTATGCCATATGTAAGTGATAACATACAGTATTTGTCTTTCTCAGATTTATTTCACCAAGCATAATATACCCTCCAGGTCCATCCATATTATTGCAAATGGCAAGATTTCATCTTTTTACAGCTAAGTAATATTCTACTGACCCATCAACAGATGAAAGGATAAAGATAAGATAGATAGAACACAGCAGTGACCAACTCCCAGTCAATCATATGATTTACAAATATTCTTTCCCATTCAGTAGATTGTCTTCATTTTGGCAATGGTTTTCTTGGCCATGCAAAAGCTTTGAAATCCATTTGTTTATTTTTGCTTTCATTTCTCTTTATGTTAGGAGACAGATCCAAAAAATTTCCATCATTTGTGTCATACAGTGTTATGCTTATGTTTTCTTATATGAGCTTTATGGTTTCTGTTCTTACATTTAGGTCTTTAACCACTTTGAATTTTCTTTTGTGTGAGAAAGTAATCCAGTTCAATTTATTTATATGTAGCTATACAATTTTCCCAGCACCACTACTGAAGAGACTGTGTTTCCCATTGCACATTCTTATCTCTTCTGTCATAGATTAATTGACCATAAACGTGTGGGTTTATTTCTGGATTCTCCCTTCTGTTTCATTGATCTATGTCTGTTTTTGTGCCAGTACCATTCAGTTTTGATCACTGTAGCTTTGTAGTACAATCTGAAGTCAGGGAGCATAATACCTCAAGATCTGTTCCTCTTTCTAAGATTGTTTTGGCTATTCAAGATCCTTTGTGCTTGCATACAAATTTTAAAATCAAATGTTCTAGTTCTGAGGGGAAAAATGCCATTCGTATTTTGATAGGGATTATATTGAATCTACAGACTGACTGGGGTAGTATGATCATTTAATCAATATTGATTCTTCCAATCCATGAACAAGAAGTATCTTTTCATCTATTTGTGTTATATTCAATTTCTTACACCAGTATCTTAAAAGTTTTCTTAGTACAGGTCTTAGGTAGGTTTCTTCCTAAATATTTTATTCTTTTTGATGTGACTGTAAATGCAATTCTTTAGTTTCTCTTTCAGATAGTCTGTTCCTGTATAGAGATGCAACAAATAGATGTATGTTAATTTTGTATGCTACAGCTTTACCAAATTCATTGATGAGCTCTATTAGTCTTCTGGTGGCATTTTTAGGATTTTCTATGTACAGTATCATGTCATCTGCAAACAGTGACAGTTTTACTTCTTCCTTTCCAATTTGGATTCCTTTTATTTCTTTTCCTTCTCTGATTTCTGTGGCCAGGACTTTCAAAACTGTTGAATAGAAGTGATGAGAGTAAACAAACATCCTTGTCTTGTTCCTCATCTTAAAGGAAATGCACTCAGCCCTTCACCATTGAACATGATGTTATTAATAGCTGTATGTTTATCATAAATGGCCTTTATTATATTGAGGTACATTTCCTCTATGCCCACTTTCATGAGATTGTTTTATCATAATTGGATGTTGAACTTTATCAAAAGCACTTTCAACATCTACTGAGATGACCATGTGGCTTTAGTCTTCAATTTGTTAATGTGATGTATCATATTGATTGATTTGCAAGCACTGAAAATTCTTTGCATTACTAGGATAAATTCCATTTGATCGTTGTGTATGATCCTTTAATGCATTGTTGGACCCAGTTAGCTTATATTTTGTTGAGAATTTTTACATCTATGTTCATATAGGGAACTGCTGAAATTTTCTTTTTTGTGTGATGTTTTCAGTCTGGTTTGGTATCAGGGTGATGCTGACCTCACAGAATAAGTTCAGAAGTGTTCCTTTCTCTGAAATTTTTTCGAGTAGTTTCAAAAGGATAGGTATTAATATTTGGTAGAATTCAACTATGAAGGCATTTGGTCTTGAATTTTTACTACTGATTCAATTTCATTACTGTTAATTAGTCTATTTGTACTTTCTTCCTGATTTGGTTGGGAGATTATATATTTTCAAAAAATTGTCCTTTTTTTTTTTCTAGGTTGCACATTTTATTGGTGTATAGCAATCTCTTATGACCTTCTGTATTTCTGTGCTGTCAACTGTAAATTCTTTTTCATTTCTGGTTTTACTGACTTGGGCCTTCTCTCTCTCTCTCTTTTTTTAAAATGAGTCTAGTTAAAAGTTTATCAATTTTGTTTATCTTTTCCAAGAGCTAGCTCTTACTTCCACTGATTTCTCTATTTTTTGTTCGTCTCTATTTCATTTATTTCAGCTCTGCTCTTTATGACTTCTTTCCTTCTGCCAAATTTGGGTTTTGTTTGTTCTTCTTTTTCTAGTTCCTTTAGGTGTAAGGTTAGCTTGTTTCTTTGATATTTTTCTTCTTTCCTGAGGTAAAGCATAAGTCACTATAAACTTCCTTCTTAGAACTACTTTTGCTATATCCCGTTAATTTTGGATCATTGTGTTTTCATTTTCACTTATCTACAGATATTTTTTATTTCTCCTTTGGTTTCTTCACTGATACATTAGTTGTCTAGCAGCATATTGCTTACTTTCCACATGCTTGTATTTTTCCCTTAACTACTGACAGTGGATATGGATGATGTTTTACTATTTTTGTGCTTTAATGTTCCCACTTGCTTTGTTATGTCATTGACTTATTACCCTTACTGTGTATCTGCCTTTCCAGAGAGCTGTTTCTTTTCATAATTTTCACATTTCTAGTTATTACCATTTCTTTTCCACCATTTCTTTTTCACTGTTTAACATTTTTCTAAAGATGATTTTGTGGTTTTGAACTCTTTTAGGTTCTGCTTACTACAAAAGTTTTGATCTCTCCAAATATGAATGAAACCCTTGCCAGGTGCCAGATAGGGTACTCTTAGTTGTAGGTTTTCCTCTCTCATAGTTTTAAATATATCATGCCACTCCCTTCTGACCTACAGAGTTTCTACTGAAAAGTCTGCTGATAGCATTATGGGAGTTCTTTCATAGGTAACTCATTCCTTTTTACCTTCTTGCTTTTAATATTCTTTATCTTTAATTTTTGCCACTTTAGTTACAATGTGACTTGGTATGGGCCTTTTGGATTGATCCTGTTTGGAATTTTCTCTGGTTCCTGGACTTGGATGTGTTTCTATTCCCAATTTAGGGAAATTTTCCACTCTTAAGTCTTCAAATATGCTCTCTGCTATTTTCTCTCTCTTCTCCTTCTGGGACCCCTACAATGTGAATGTTAATATACCTGATGTTGTCTCAAAGGTCTCTTATACAGTGCTCATTTTTTCTCTTCATTCAGCTTCAATGATTTCCACCATTCTGTCTTCCAGCTCACTAATCTGTTCCTCTATATAATTTAAATTACAGTTTATTCTTTCTAGTATATTTTTTTATGTATTTTTGGCTGCTGGGTCTTTGTTGTGGTGCACAGGCTTTCTCTGGTTGCAGTGAGTAGGGGCTACTCTCTAATTAAGGTGTGTGGGCTTCTCATTGTGATGGTTTCTCTTGTTTCAGAGCATGTCCTCCAGAGCAGGAGGGCTTCAGTAGCTGTAGCATGCACCCAGAAGTTGCAGAGTGCAGACTCTGGAATGCATGGGCTTCAGCAATCATGGCACAAAGGCGTAGTTATCCCTGGCATGTGGGATTTTAGTTCTCGGACCAGGGATTAGAGCTGTGTCCCCTGCATTGGCAGGTGGATTCTTAACCATTGGGCCACAAGGGAAGTCTCCCTTACAGTGTATTTTTTATCTCAGCTATGTAATCTTCATCTCTGCTTGATCTTCGTCTTTATATTTTCTCTTTGTTTAAAATTTCTAACTTCTCATACCCTTGATTCATTCTCTCCCAAATTCTTTGATCATCTTTATAATCAATACCTTGAACTCTTTATTGGGTAGATTGCCTATCTCCACTTAATTCTTCTGAGGTCTTATTTTATTCTTGCATTTGAAACTTGTCCTGTTGCTGCATTTGCCTGATTTGCTGTTTTTGTTTCCATACATCTGGTAGGTTGGTTACATTTCCAGACGTTGGAGAAGTCACCTTTTGTAGGAGACATACTATGCATCCAAGAAACATACTCTCCTCTCCGTATGGTCACCAAACCATATGCTCTAGGCAGGCCCCCTATGTGGGTTGCATGGGTCCTCCTGTTTTGGAAGACTACTACTGTGGGTGGTCTCGTAGGCATGGCTGGCCTTGGTTCAGTTGATTACCAGGCCCTTGTGTGGAGGTTGCTGGCTGCTGGTTGAGGAGCTGGGTCACAAGGTGGCTGTCTGTGGAGTCATGAGGGGTCCTGGGGCTAGTGCTGGCTCACTAGTGGGCAGTCAGGTTCTGGAGTTGGTGGGACCTAGGTTCCTGGATCTAGTGTCAGCCTATCAGTAGGTGGGGCTGGTTCCTGATACACCTGGCTGCACGTTTTGGACACAACTGGTGTCCCAAAGCTCACGTTGGCCTGCTAAGTGAGGCTGGATCACAAAGTGGCTGACTGAGAAGTCCAAGGCATCTCACAGCTGGTGTTAGCCTGCTGTGGGGGTGGGAATGGGGGAGTGAGGCAGGAGGCCCAGAGGATCCCAGTGCTGGTGTTAGTCTGCTGGTTGATGGCATCAGGGGACAGGGGATCAAGGGGTTAGTGGTGGCTTACTTATGAGCAGAGCTGGGTCCCGGGATCTCTGCCTGCAGGGCATTGGTGTTGGCCCACTGGCAAGCAGTCAGCTCCTAGTGCAACTGGCTGAGGGATCCAAGGCATCTCAAAACTTGTATTAGCCTGCTAGTGAGTGGGGCCAGATCCCAAAGACAGCTGGCTGAGGGGCCTCAGGTGTCTCAGAGCTGGAGGTGACCAACTGATGGGCATATTGGTTCCATACAGCTGGCTGCAAGGTTACAGTGGTCCTAGGACTGGTGGCCACACACTCATGAGTGGAGTTGGGGCCCAGGGAATCCTGGAGCTGATGCTTGCGCACTGGTGGGTGAAGCTGGGTCCTGGATCTAAAGTTAGTCCATTGGCAGGCAGAGCTGGGTTCTGAGGTCTCTGGCTACTGGGCCCAGGGGTCCTAGAGCTGGTGTTGGCCCACTGATGGGCAGGACTGAGGATGCTGGAGTTATGTAGCTAATGTTGTCTCACTGGTAGATGGAGCCATGTCCAAGATACCGGGAGCATGGCCCTGGAGGTCATGGAGTTGGTGCTGGCCCATTGGTAGGTGGGGCTGGTTGCAGAGTCCAAGGTATCCCAAAGTTTATGCCAGCCTGCTGGCGGGTTGTCTGGGTCATGCCATGCAGGCTGAAGGCCTGCAATTGTCCTGGGGCTGATGTTGGCCCACTGATGGGCCAGGTTCTCTGGCTGCAGGACACTGGGTGTCCCATGATTAGTGCCTGTAATGGGTTGTGTGCAGCCCAATCCTCAGCCTTCTGGAGGACATGGCCTTGTCCCAGGGTGGCTGTGGGCTTCAAGGATCTTAAAGTAGCTTGTCTGCTGGTGGGTGGGACTGTGTCCTTGCCCAGCTAGTTACTTGGCCTGAGACATTTCAGTACTGGTACCAATAGGCTGCAAGTGAGACCAGGTCTGGGTGCTAACAAGCTAGAGGAAGAATTCCAAATAGGCACTTGCCAGGATCAGTGTCCACATGGTATAATGAGCTCCCCAAATGGCTTCTGCCAGGGTTATGGTCTCAGGTTGAGCTCCAGTTGCCTCCTGCCTCTACAGGAGATTCTCCAAGATGAGGAAGTAGTTCCGACCCAGGCTCCTTTCAAACTACTATTTCAACCCTAGGTCCCAGAGGGTGTGGGATATTTTGTCTGCCCTTTAAGAGGGGAGTTTCTACCTCCCACAGCCCTCTTGGTCTCCTGAAAGTAAGCCCTGCTGGCCTTCAAAGTCAATCATTCTGAGGGTTCATCTTTCCAGTACAAGACCCTCAGTGGGGGGAGCCTGCTGTAGGACTTAGACCCATGAGTCCCTGGGATGAAACTCTGCAATTTTATTTATCTTCCCCTTCTTGGGTCGCCCCATCCAAGGGTATGAGTCTCTACTATAGCACAGCTCCACTCTTTCTATCCATCTTATTGTGGTTCCTTCTTTATATCTTTAGTTGTAGAAGGTCTGTTCTGTTAGATTCTTGTCTTTCTCATCAGTAGGTGCTCTGTAAATAGCTGTAACGTTGGTAGGCCCATGAGAAGAGGTGAGCTTAAGGTCTTCCTACTCCATCATCTTGGTTAAACTCTCTGTAGACTCTTTATTCAACCCTAATCTGCTTTAAATTGTATTAAAGACTAGATAAACACAAAGCAAGGATACTTATCAAAGACATACAAGGCTATGCGTGTAGGAAAGAGTTAATATTATAGTTGTGCGCATGTTCTGTCGCTCAGTTGTGTCCAACTCTTTGTGGGCCCATTGATTATAGTCTGCCAGGCTCCTCTGCCTCTAGAATTTTCCAGGCAAGAATACTGTAGTGGGATGCCATTTCCTACTCCTTCACTACTGAGCCCCCTGGGAAGCTCCCCTAATACCATACACAAAAGTAAACTAGAAATGGATTGAGAGCAAATTTAAGGCCAAACACTACAAAATTTGTAGAGGAAAACATAGGCAGAATATTCTTAGCATGAATCACAGCAAGATCTTTTTGATACATGCTGTAAGAAAAATAAAAACAAAAATAAACAAATGGGACCTAATTAAACTTAGAAGTTTTTTGCATAGCAAAGGAAACCATAAACAAAATGAAAAGACAACCTATGGACTGGGTAAAAAAAACTGTAAACAAAGAAACTGACAAAGGATTAGTCTCCAAAACATACAAGCAGCTCAATATTTTTAAAAAAAACCCTCAATCAAACAATGGGTATAAGATTAAATAGACATTTCTCCAAAGAGGATATATGCTTGGCCCACAAACACATAAAAAGAACTCTACATCATTAATTATTCAGTTCAGTTCAGTTCAGTTCAGTCGCTCAGTCGTGTTCAATTCTTTGCGACCCCATGAATTACAGCACGCCAGGCCTCCCTGTCCATCACCATCTCCCGGAGTTCACTCAGACTCACGTTCATCGAGTCCGTGATGCCATCCAGCCATCTCATCCTCTGTCGTCCCCTTCTCCTGCCCACAATCCTTCCCAGCATCAGAGTCTTTTCCAGTAAGTCAACTCTTCACATGAGATGGCCAAAGTACTGGAGTTTCAGCTCTAGCATCATTCCTTCCAAAGAAATCCCAGGGCTGATCTCCTTCAGAATGGACTGGTTGGATCTCCTTGCAGTCCAAGGGACTCTCAAGAGTCTTCTCCAACACCACAGTTCAAAAGCATCAAT
>SJYC01032421.1:0-11241 GCA_006408675.1 Madoqua kirkii | reverse complement strand
AAGAAATCCCAGGGCTGATCTCCTTCAGAATGGACTGGTTGGATCTCCTTGCAGTCCAAGGGACTCTCAAGAGTCTTCTCCAACACCACAGTTCAAAAGCATCAATTCCTCGGCACTCAGCCTTCTTCACAGTCCAACTCTCACATCCATACATGACCACAGGAAAAACCATAGCCTTGACTAGACGGCCCTTAGTCGGCAAGGTAACGTCTCTGCTTTTGACTGGAAAAGGTCAGTTTTCATTCCAATTCCAAAGAAAGACAATGCCAAAGAATGCTCAAACTACTGCACAATTGCACTCACTAATTATTAGAGAACTGCAAATCAAAACTACAGTGAGGTATCACCTCACACTTGGCAGAATGTCCATCATCAAAAATCCATAAACAACAAATGCTGGAGAGGGTGTGGAAAAAAGTGAACCCTCTGACACTGTTGGTGGGAATGTAAATTGAAACCATCACTATGGAGAACATTATGAAAACACCTTTAAAAACTAAAAGTAGAACTACCATTTGATCCAGCAATCCCAGATATATGCTTTTGACTGGGCATATACCCAGTGAGGAGACAAATGTACCTCAAGGTTCACTGAAGCACTATTTACAATAGCCAGGACATAAAAGCAAACTAAATGTCCATTCACAGATGAATGGATAAAGACGTGGTACATACATATAATGGAATATTACTCAGTCATAAAAAGGAATGAAACTGGGTAATTTGCAGAGACACAGATGGACTTAGAGACTCTCATACAGACTGAATAAGTCAAAAAGGAAAAACTAAATATATTAATACATATATATGGAATCTAGGGAAAAAAAGGCATAGATTATCTTATTTCAAAGCAGAAATAGAGACACAGACACAGAAAACAAATGTATAGCTACCAAGGGGTTTCCCTCTCTGCTTAGGAAGAACTACAAGAATGGGATTGACATACATACACTATTGATACCATGTATAAAATAGATAACTAATGAGAAACTATTGTACAGCACAGAGAATTCTACTCTGTGTTGACATAAATGGATAGGAAATCAAAAACAGAAGGAATATATGTATGTGTATATAGTCGTGTCTGACTCTTTGCAACCCCATGGACTGTAGCCTACCAGGTATTAATACATATATATGGAATCTAGGGAAAAAAAGGCATAGATTATCTTATTTCAAAGCAGAAATAGAGACACAGACACAGAAAACAAATGTATAGCTACCAAGGGGTTTCCCTCTCTGCTTAGGAAGAACTACAAGAATGGGATTGACATACATACACTATTGATACCATGTATAAAATAGATAACTAATGAGAAACTATTGTACAGCACAGAGAATTCTACTCTGTGTTGACATAAATGGATAGGAAATCAAAAACAGAAGGAATATATGTATGTGTATATAGTCGTGTCTGACTCTTTGCAACCCCATGGACTGTAGCCTACCAGGTTCCTCCCTCCATGGGATTCTCCGGGCAAGAGTACTGGAGTGGGTTGCCATTTCCTTCTCCAAGGGATCTTCCCAACCCAGGGATCAAACCCAGGTCTCTGGCATTCCAGGCAGACGCTTTAACCTCTGAGCCACCAGGGAAGCCCATATATATATATATATACATACATACATACATATAAATATATAGCTGATTCACTTTGTTGTACAGCAACTAACACAACATTGGAAAGCAACTATACTCCAACAAAAATTAATTTTAAGAAACTTTAAAAATGAGTAGAAGTTTATCTTAACTGAACTAGAACTAATTAGTTATTACTTAATCTGATGGATGACATCTCTATTCTGATTATTCCACATTAAGAAAAACATATCTGATGGCAAGATGCTTAGTTTCCTTTATAGAGGTTTATGAATTATTGATATTTCTATGGTAGACTAACTATTAAGTTTATATCTCTATATAAGTTCTACATTATCAGATTGATTCAATGAGATGGTAGGAGGGGTACAATTACAATTAAATCAAATCTCATACTTGTTGGATGAACAAACTGGAGAACAACAATTCCAAAGAAGTTCTCCCAGTTTTGTAAAGGTTCTGAATCCCACGTTAGGCTTCCCAGCATGAGGATTCAACAAAGGACTAAGAATTCCCATGGAATCTGACTTTGAGGGCCAGCAGGACTTCCATGGGACTGGCAGAAACAAAGACTCAACTCTTGGAGGGCACACACAAAATCTTGTGCACATGAAAGCTCTACATTATCAAATAGTTTTTGTTTCTTTAAGCTTTAATTGATATGTTTATAAAAGTTCCAAAATATAATAATTCACATAGTTTTAAAGATTACAGTAATTAATTTTGCAAGCTCAACCTCTCAGCATAAATACTATTTTGCAAATGACATCTATCTAATCCTTAGATTATGTAAGTTTGTGGAGGAAAATTTTGTACTTTTATAAAAATAGATTAATTACTGAGAAGAAAGATATCAGTCCTACTCTGCAATCTTACTAAAATTCAGTAAAATCAGTAACACATACTTACTATTCCTATTTCCTGTTCTCTAAAATATTGAGCAAATAACACTAAAATGTAAGAAAAAGATACAGATAAAACAAAACATTTTTGGTTTTATTTTTTATATAACTTTATTTATTTTAATTGGAGGCTAATTACTTTACAGTATTGGTTTTGCCATACGTTGACATGAATCTGCCATGAGTCTACATGTGTTTCCCATCCTGAACTCCCCTCCCACCTCACTCCCCATCCCATCCCTCTGGGTCATCCCAGTGCACCAGCCCCAAACATCCTGTATCATGCATCGAACCTGGACTGGCAATTCGTTTCACATATGATAATATACATGTTTCAATGCCATTCTCCTAAATCATCCCACCCTCGCCCTCTCCTACAGAGTTCAAAAGATTGTTCTATACATCTGTGTCTCTTTTGCTGTCTCACATGCAAGGTTATTGTTACCATCTTTCTAAATTCCATATATATGTGTTATTATACTGTATTGGTGTTTTTCTTTCTGGCTTACTCCACTCTGTATAATAGGCTCCAATTTCATCCACCTCATTAGAACTGATACAAATGTATTATTTTTAATGGCTGAGTAACACTCCATTGTTTATATGTACCACAGCTATCTTATCTATTCGTCTGCAGACAAGAAGAAAGACCGTGAGAAAATACTTGAGGAGATAATAGCTGAAAACTTCCCTATAATGGGGAAGGAAATAATCACCCAAGTCAAAAAAAAACTCAGACAGTCCCAAAGGCGAAACACCCCAAGACACATATTAAGCAAATTAACAAAGATCAAACAAAACATTTTTGGTGTGCATATTGTCCTGGCCTTGCAGTCTGGTGAGAAGGGCGACTGGAATATTTGCATATTGTATTACATAGTGAGACCAATGCAAAATGTTTGCAGCTCGTATAAAAGACAAGCTGGCATATTTTCAGCTTTAATGGGGACACTCAGAAAAGTTCCAATTCTTCCTGACATTTCTTATAGTTAAATAAATGTGGTCTAGGTAGGAGTGTCTATTATGAAAATAAAAGAGCCAGTCAATTATATTTCAATGACTTAATTGAAATATAACTGGCTTGCTCAAATAAAATTGAGCCAGTGATCCTCATTAAAATGATCAGAAAAATTGCAGTGTTGCTTTTCTCTATGTAGCCAATGATTAAGTTGTCTAAGAATGACATGGCCTTTTGAGGTGCAAGCCAAAATGTGCCTTAGTGTTTGGAGCCAGAAATTGCTGACTCCTCCCAGAGTGAAATGTGTACTACCTTGAGAAAGAAAATTCTTTCCTCTTATCAGATGAGGGACTTTGGAATGATATTCATGAAATTTGTTAAGATTATTGTATAAAAACTTTCATTTGTGCTTTACAGTGAGGAAAATACCCTTTAATATAACAATGATAAGGTACTTTACATTTTCTCCAGCCAATCAGATCTAGTTTACTGAAGCAATGTTTATAATGCAAGTAATGAATGTGTTCAAGGAATATTTAGTTTATGCTATTCTTTTCATTTATCTATTTATTTACTTATTTTGGCCACAAAGCTTGCAGGATCTTAGTTCCCCAACCAGAGATGAAACCTGGGCCTATGAAGTGAAAAAACTGAGTCCTAACCACTGTAGTAGCTCAGTTGGTAAAGAATCTGCCTGTAACGCAGGAGACTTGGGTTCAATCTCTGGGTCGGGAAGATCCCCTGGAGGAGGAAATGGCAACCCACTCCAGTACTCTCGCCTGAAGAATTCCATGGACAGAGGAGCCTGGTGGGCTACAGCCCATGGCATCGCAAAGAGTCAGACATGACTGTGCGACTTTCAACTTTCATTTTCAACAGCTGGACTACCAGGGAATTCCTATTCTCCTTTTAAATTGTTACAAGTTTTTTTTAGAAGGGAGATATTAAACACTCCAAGGAAAACTGCTATCTCTGTTTCTCCTTCCCACTTATGCAGAGACAATATATGTATCTTAATATGGCTGAAATAGATGAGAATACCAGACCACCTGACCTGCCTCTTGAGAAACCTATATGCAGGTCAGGAAGCAACAGTTAGAACTGAACATGGAACAAGAGACTGGTTCCAAATAGGAAAAGGAGTACGTTAAGATGTATAGTCACCCTGCTTATTTAACTTATATGCAGAGTACATTATGAGAAATGCTGAGCTGGAAGAAGCACAAGCTGGAATCAAGATTGCCGGGAGAAATATCAATCACCTCAGATATGCAGGTGACACCACCCTTATGGCAGAAACTGAAGAGGAACTAAAAAGCCTCTTGAGGAAAGTGAAAGAGGAGAGTGAAAAAGTTGGTGCAAAGCTCAACATGCAAAAAACTAACGTCATGGCATCTGGTCCCATCACTTCATGGGAAATAGATGAGGAAACAGTGGAAGCAGCATCAGAATTTATTTTGGGGGGCTCCAAAATCACTGCAGATGGTGACTGCAGTCATGAAATTAAAAGAAGCTTACTCCTTGGAAGGGAACTTATGACCAACCTAGATAGTATATTCAAAAGCAGAGACATTACTTTGCCAACAAAGGTCCATCTAGTCAAGGCTACGGTTTTTCCAGTGGTCATGTATAGATATGAGAGTTGGACTGTGAAGAAGGCTGAGTGCCGAAGAACTGATGCTTTTGAACTGTAGTGTTGGAGAAGACTCTTTGAGAGTCCCTTGGACTGCAAGGAGATTCAACCAGTCCATTCTAAAGGAGATCAGTCCTGGGTGTTCTTTGGAAAGACTGATGCTGAAGCTGAAACTTCAATACTTTGGCCACCTCATGCAAGGAGTTGACTCACTGGAAAAGATTCTGATGCTGGGAGGGATTGGAGGCAGGAGGAGAAGGGGACGACAGAGGATGAGATGGCTGAATGGCATCACCAGCTCAATGGATATGAGTTTGAATGAACTGCGGGAGTTGGTGATGGACAGGGAGGCCTGGAGTGCTGTGATTCACGGGGTCACAAAGAGTTGGACACGACTGAGAGACTGAACTGAATTGAACTGAATATGGCAACGTAAGATGAACAAAGTCACTTCTTAAGAGAACAGATCCTTCCTTGGTTTATATTTTTTTTAACATTTGAATTTAGCAGCTTCAGATTCTAAGTCAGGTCTCAAAAATCAAGATACCAATGTAATCAAACTTCTCAAGTAGGTATTGCATTCACATTAAAATACAAAAGCCCCCCAAACCTTCATTTAGTTCTGTTTTTAATTTTGTGCATATATGAAACGAATCACCAGTCCAGGTTCAATGCACGATACTGGATGCTTGGGGCTGGTGCACTGAGACGACCCAGAGGGATGGTACAGGGAAGGAGGAGGGTGGGGGGTTCCGGATGGGGAACACGTGTATATCTGTGGCAGATTCATGTTGATGTATGGCAAAACCAATACAATATTGTAAAGTAATTAACCTCCAGTTAAATACATTTATATTTAAAAAATAATAAAATAATGAGAGATGATCTACAAAATCTGCAGCAAGACTCAAGCTTATGGAATAAATTAACTGGGTTTTTAATTCCTCAATAGCAAAAAAAAGAACATTGCATTTTCTAATATTATTGCTTTTCTCACTCAATGACTTGTATTTTCATTGATTACCTGTGGTTTACATAGGGCTTCTCAGGTGTTGTTTAGTGGTAAAGAATCCACCTGCCAATGCAGGAGACACAAGAGACATGAGTTCAACCCATGTCAAAAAGATTCCCTGGAGTTGGAAACGGCAATTTGTTCCAGTATTCTTGCCTGGAAAATTCTATGGACAGAGGAACATGGCAGGCTACAGTCTATGGGGCCACAAAGAGTCGGACTCAGTGACTCAACAACAGCATATGCCTACTGGCCATTTTCATAACTGTCTTGGGTTTGTTTTTGTAGGTCTTTTTTCTTCCCTTCCTCTTTCACTCTTGTGGTTTAAGGACCATCTTTAGTGCTGTATTGGGGATCCTTTTTCTTTTTAGTTGGTGTATCTATTATAGTTTTGGGGTTTGCTTTTCCTAGGAGGTTTTGATACAGCAGTCTATACACATACAAGGTTGTTTTAAGTTGCTGGTCTCTTTCTTTCCTGGAGAAGTTCCTTTAAAATATGTTATAAAGCTGGTTCGGTGGTGCTGAATTCTCTTAACTTTGCTTGTCCATAGCTTTTGATTTCTCCATTGAAACTGAATGAGACTTTTGCTGGGTAGAGTGTTCTTGATTGTAGGTTTTCCCTTTCATCACTTGAAATATACCATGTCATTCCCTTCTGGCTTGCAGAATTTCTGCTGAAAAATCAGCTGATAACCTTACAGAGATTCCTTTGTGTGTTATTTGTTGCTTTTAGTAATTTTTCTTTGTCTTTCATTTTTGTCAGTTTGATTAATTTGTGTCTCAGCATGTTCCTCCTCGGGTTCATCCTGTATGGGACTCTCTGTGCTTCCTAGACTTGAGTGCTTCCTTTATCATGTCAGGGACGTTTTCAGTTATATCTTCAAATATCTTCTCAGCCCTTTCTCTTTCTTTTCTACTTCTGAAAATGAAAGTGAAAGTTGCTCAATCATGTCTGACTCTGCAATCCCATGGACTATACAGTCCATGGAATTCTCCAGGCCAGAATACTGGAGAATTTCCCTTCTCCAGGGGAATCTTCCCAACCCAGGGATTGAACCCAGGTCTCCCACATTGTAGGTGAATTCTTTACTAGCTGAGCCACCAGGGCAGTCAAAGAATACTGGAGTGGGTAGCCTATCCCTTCTCCAGGGGATCTTCCCAACCTAGGAATTGAAACAGGGTTTCCTGCATTGCAGAGGGATTCTTTACCAACTGATCTATCAAGGAAGCCCTATAATACCCAGAAGCCCTATAATACCCAGCAGGTCTCCTTCTGGGACCACTATAAATGTTGGTCCATTCAATACTGTCACAGAGGTCTCTGAGATTGTCTTCAATTCTTTTTTTTTTCAGGTTTCCCTGTCCTTAGACCAAAGTAGGGTTTTTTTTCCAATTTTTTTTTCTTTACTTTACTATACTGTATTGGTTTTGCCATACATCGATTCTTTTCATTCTTTATTCTGTTCTATGGCAGTGATTTCCACCACTCTGTCTTCTAGTTCACTTATTCATTCTTTTGTCTCAGTTATTCTGATATTGATTCCTTCTAGTATATTTTTTTCATTTCAGTTACTATATTGTTCATCTCTGATTGTTCATTCTTTAAATCAAATTCTTTGTTAAACTTTGCTCATCCATCATTCCTTTTAGTCAAAGAATCCACAGCTCAAGTTAACAAAGGTCATTCATTTCAACTTTGGGTTGCCCTAGTGTGTTTTTCCCCTTCTTTCACACTACCTAACACATAGGTAAGTCTTTTAGCCAACATTCTCTAAGGGTGGAATGAGAAGGACAATCTATTTAAGTTTTATTCTTCTTAAGCTTGGGGTAATCAGAATTTTTTATTGAGATATAACTGTACATTATAAATCTGTACATATGGTAAAATGATCACCACAGTAAAGTTGGATAACATCTGTCACCATACACAGTTACAAATTTTTCCTATGGTGAGAATTTTAAGATTTAGTCTCTTAACAACTTTGCAATATGCAATATAGTATTCTCAATCATAATAACCAGGCTGTACATTACATCCTTGTGACTTATTTATACCTAGAAATTTGTGCCTCCTTCACTCATTTTGCCCACCTCCTGCTTTAGCAACCACCAGTCTGTTCTCTGCATCTAAAATATGGTTGTTTTTTGAAAATTTAGATTCCATATATAAATGAGATCATACAGTATTTGTCTTTATTCAATTTAGTTCACTTAACCTAATGTCCTCAAAGTCAATCCACATTGTCAAAAATGGCAAGATTTCATTCCTTTTTATTGCTGAGTAATATTCTATTGTATAAGTACACCACAATCTCTTTATTCATTCATCCATTGATGGACACTTAAGTCATTCTCTCTCTTGACTATTGTAAATAGTGTTGCAATAACATGGGGGTGCATATATCTTTCAAGTTAGGATTTTCATTTCTTTGGAAAACTAAGCAGAAGTGCAATTGCCGGATCATATGGGAGCTTTAGTTTTCATTTTTTCAGGAAACTCCATACTGCTTTTCATAGTGGCTGCACCAATGTACATTCTCACTGAATTGTAGAGGGTCCTTTTTCTTCACACCCTCATCAACAGTGTTATTCTTTTTTTCATATAACCATTCTAACAGGTATGAGAGGACATTTCATTGTGGCTTTGATTGGCATTTCTCTAGTGATGTTGATGATGGTCTGATCACTCACCTAGAGCCAGACATCTTGGAATGTGAAGTCAGTGGGTCTTAGAAAACATCACTATGAACAAAGCTAGTGGAGGTGATGGAATTCCAGTTGAGCTATTTCAAATCCTGAAAGATGACGCTATGAAAGTGCTGCACTCAATATGCTAGCAAATTTGGAAAATTCAGCAACGGCCACAGGATTGGAAAAGGTCAATTTTCATTCCAATCCCAAAGAAAGGCAATGCCAAAGACTGTTCAAACTATCGCACAATTGCACTCAACTCACACGCTAGTAAGGGAATGCTTAAAATTCTCCAAGCCAGGCTTCAGCAATACGTGAACCGTGAACTTACAGATGTTCAAGCTGGTTTTTCAAAAGGCAGAGGAACCAGATATCAAATTGCCAACATCCGCTGGATCATGGAAAAAGCAAGAGAGTTCCAGAAAAACATCTACTTCTGCTTTATTGACTATGCCAAAGCCTTTGACTGTGTGGATCACAATAAACTCTGGAAAATTCTGAAAGAGATGGGAATACTAGACCATCTGACCTGCATCTTGAGAAACCTCTATGCAGGTCAGGAAGCAACAGTTAGAACTGGATATGAAACAAACTGGTTCCAAATAGGAAAAAAGAGTATGTCAAGGCTGTATATTGTTACCCTGCTTATTTAACTTATATGCAGAGTACATCATAAGAAACCCTGGGCTGGAAGAAGCACAAGCTGGAATCAAGATTGCAGGGAGAAATATCAATAACCTCAGATATGCAGATGACACCACCCTTATGGCAGAAACTGAAGAGGAACTAAAAAGCCTCTTGAAGAAAGTGAAAGAGGAGAGTGAAAAAGTTGGCTTAAAGCTGAACATTCAGAAAACTGAGATCATGGCATCCAGTCTCATCACTTCATGGGAAATAGACGGGAAACAGTGGAAACAGTGTCAGACTTTATTTTGGCCCCAAAATCATGATTGCAGCCATGAAATTAAAAGATGCTTACTCTCTGGAAGAAAAGTTATGACCAACCTAGATAGCATATTTAAAAGCAGAGACATTACTTTGCCAACAAAGGTCCGTCTACTCAAGGCTATGGTTTTTCCAGTGGTCATGTATGGATGTGACAGTTAGTCTGTGAAGAAAGCTGAGAGCTAAAGAATTGACGCTTTTGAACTGTGGTGTTAGAGAAGCCTCTTGAGAGTCCCTTGGACTGTAAGGAGATCCAACCAGTCCATTCTGAAGGAGATCAACCCTGGGATTTCTTTGGAAGGAATGATGCTAAAGCTGAAACTCCCAATATTTTGGCCACCTCATGCGAAGACTTGACTCATTGGAAAAGACTCTGATGTTGGGACGGTTTTGTGGCAGGAGGAGAACGGGACAACAGAGGATGAGATGGCTTGATGGATCACTGTCTTGATGGATGTGAGTCTGAGTGAACTCTGGGAGTTGGTAATGGACAGGGAGGCCTGGAGTGCTGTGACTGATGGGGTCGCAAAGAGTAAGACATAACTGAGCAACTGAACTGAACTGAGTGATTTTGAGGATTTTTTCATGTATCTGCAGGATACCTGTAGACCCTGCTTGGAAAAACATCTCCTCAGATCATCTGCCCATTTTTAATAAGAATTTTGGGGGTTTCTGTTGTTCTAGAATTGTAAGAATTCTTTATATATTTGAGATATTGACCCCTTATGAAATATATTTGCAAATATTTTGCCCTATTTAGTAAGTTGCCTTTTCATTTTGTTGATGCTTTCCTTTTCTGTGCAAGACAAAACTATTTTTAAGGCAAGAAATATTACTGGAGACAAACAGAGACAAATCATAATGATAAAAGAGTCAATACTTCAAGAATATATAACAACCATAAATGTATATATATATAACAAGTGCAATGAAGCAAAAAAAGACATGAACCAAAATCTGGCTAAATTTTAAAAGTAATTTAATAATTAGAGTTGGAGATTCAGTACTGCACTCAGTATTTGATAGAACTAGAGAGAGAAACAGTAAGTATAGCGAACGTATGAAAAATATTATCTACCAATATAATCTACTAACATTTATAGAACATAGGAAACAAAAGCTAGTACACATATTTTCTAAACATATAAGAAACA
The DNA here is from genome assembly GCA_006408675.1 of Madoqua kirkii. NCBI lineage: Eukaryota > Metazoa > Chordata > Mammalia > Artiodactyla > Bovidae > Madoqua > Madoqua kirkii. The sequence continues at coordinate 349 of SJYC01032421.1, read as the reverse complement.
ATTAGGATATTCCTATGCCAGCCCACAAGGCAAGTCCAAATAAACAATTTCTAATCAAGGTATGAGTCAAAAACTCACAAAGGAAATTAGAAAATATTTTGAACTGAATGAAAATGGAAACAGAACATATCAAAACTTATGGAACAGAGCCTAAATGATTAAACAGAAAATTACAGCTGTCAGTTCAGTTCAGTTGCTCAGTTGTGTCCGACTCTTTGCGACGCCATAAATCGCAGCACGCAAGGCCTCCCTGTTCATCACCATCTCCTGGAGTTCACACAGACTCACAACCATCAAGTCCGTGATGCCATCCAGCCATCTCATCCTCGGTCATCCCCTTCTCCTCCTG
>SJYC01032420.1:0-22360 GCA_006408675.1 Madoqua kirkii | reverse complement strand
ACTATCTGATAGGAAGTAATACTATTAATAATATTTGTGTAAAGGATTATGAATACTTGTTTTCTTCTTCAATTTTTTTTCTGAATTTTGCAAATTCTTTAACAGGAGCCTGTCAAAGTTGCATAATTAGTGAAAAACATCACTTTTGAAAACATAAGCTGTATTAAGAGTGGTATACTATTTTTAACTTAGAGAATCCAAAAATATTCTCTAGAATCACATTGTTGTATCAACAAAAAAATGATTCATTAATCCCCTCTCATTAAGAACCTCCTGTAGTATTTCAACATAAAAATTTAATTTCTGGAGATATCAAAAGGGCAAACATGTAGAGAGGAAGAAAAGGTGCCCATATAACCGAAACAGTCGTGACCAAATTGTAGAAGCTTCAAACCTGGGAATCAAGAGAACATACAAGGCCCCATGTGCAAAAGGCCATGTGCAGAGGAACAAGCTTCAGATAGGCACAGACAGCGTTGCAGAGAGTCTGGAGTATACTAGGGAGAGTCGAACCGTGAGGTCAGTGGGCAGGCCCTCCTCACCCCTGCCCCGCTAAGTAACGAGACGCAGTCTTCTTTAGTCCAGGCTTCAGACCTTGGGCAGCAGGGGGTGGCACAGCTGCCAACCGTGAGCCTTCTGTGCTGCTTTAAGGAACCGATGCCAAGTCTTCCTGCAAGCACTAAGCAGCCGGCACGGAAGAGGTATAGTACTATCAAAGGAAACACAGATGAAACAGGAGCGAATGTGGACGCCATCCCTTAGCCACAGAGGTGAATCCAACCTCTGATGCCTGCTCCGTGCCTTTGACTGTTCCCTCCTTCTTGAGTCGGTCTTCATGTGATGACACTGGCTTACACCTCTTTGCAAGAGCCAGCCGTGCCTGTCTCTTCCGAAGCTCTCTTGGTTGTTTTGATGCCATAAAGTTGGTGTCTTGGTGAGGGTGTTTAAACCATGGAGACTGGTGAAGCTACAGACCAGGGCTCTGTCTCACTGGAGAGCCCGCTGCTGATCATTTCCCCAGAATATCTCTGCCTCCACCTGCCCCTGTTTCAGACCCTTTGCTCAACTGTCTGTCACTTTTATTTCCTTGTGTCAAAGGTACCACAAAGATCTTAACCAAATCTGTTAACTCTCCCCCTACACCGGGCATCTTCAGAGTTCCCCCAGGTGCCTATATCAATAATAAGTCTTGAACTGGAAACACCCTACATTATTCCTAATCATATCCACTTCATCAGCCCTACCAGCACCATCATCCTCTATCCAGACAGTCCACAAAATCTCTTCAATATTTCCACCTTAATCCACTCCGCTCAATCTATGCGCCTATCAGAATATCCTTTCTGTGGACTGCCATTTCTTTCTCATAAGCCTTTGGGCTTTAGGAGACCATGAAACTGAGTTACATCTTTCCTGGTTCCCCTTTTCCCTTCCCTCAGGGGCTTTTTTATGTCAGGGTGTCACTTCTTGTTGGCCCCCTTTTTTAACAGAGAAAACTCACCTGAGTGAGAAGAAGACTAGAGAAGCTTGAGGTGGCCAGGCACGAAAGCACCACAGAGTGAGTTTATCTTCCATGCTCACGCAACTCTTTTTTAATTAACTAATTTATTTTAAAATTTTACTTTATTTTACTTTACAATGCTGTATTGGTTTTGCCATACATCAACATGAATCCACCATGGGTGTACACGTGTCCCCAATTCTGAACCCCCCTCCCACCTCCCTCCCCATGTAACTCTTTTAAATGTACAGAAATTAAATTGATACTATCAAGACGGTGGATAATCACTGTGTCCGTTTGTGTGCTTGCTGTCCATCTCTTTGCGACCTTTTGGACTGTAGTCCGCCAGGCTCCTGTGTCTGTGGGGTTTTTTAGGCAAGAATACTGGCGTGGGTTCCTCCTTCCTCCTCCAGAGGATCCTCCTGCCTCAGGGATCCAGCTCACGGCCGCTGTAGCTCCTGCACTCTCGGGTGTGTTCTTTACCCCTGAGCAACCTGGGAAGCCCCGAAAGGGTGAGGGCTGCTGTCTACCAAGCGCCTGCGTGAGCCAACAGGACACACAACAAAGCAAAGTGCCCTCCCCATCCTGCTGGTGATGAGACAGAGTCTCTGAAGCTTAAGGAACTTTCCTGGGGTCACAGAGCTGCTGAGAGGCGACGCTTGGACCGACTCCTAGGGCGAGACTGCTCCAAAGCTGTGTTCTTTCTGCTGCAACATCCTGTTTTGCCAAAGCCCTCGGGCCCCACTGTCCCTGGTTTTTGTAACAATCTTGCCTCAAGTCCATTAGAAATTAAAGATTCACTTTGGTTTTTATTTTCTAACCATATCATATAGCTAACTCCAACTTTCAACCAGTCCAGTTCTTTTGTGTGTGTGCTTAGCATTTTTTTTCCATTTCTTTTTTCTTTGGAACATGATTTAAAAACACAGCTCTTAAGTCTAAAATTGATTTAGGTTGGCAAACATACCCATGTGACTACCGCCTAAACTAAGATATGTGGGATTTCTACATCTGAACACTATAAACCCAGATTTGGGAAGAAATGATTTATAGGGTTTTGTAGTTAAATAGTAATAAATAAGGGACTCAGGTTTGGCAATATTCATCCAGCACTGTCCAGATGAGTGGGGCTGTAAAGTTTAATGGTGTTAAGTATAAAGACATGGGATGGGAGCTTTGCCAAAAACTTCCCAGTGACCTGGATAAACCTTTAAGTCTTTCCATCTTCCTCTGATTTGATGTTGTATTTCCTAAGAACAGTGAGTCATCTAACTAATATTTCTCTTCCGCAGACCGAATAGTGTGAGGAACTGGAGAAGATCTGAGATGGGAAACAGTGGCATATCAGCCGCTGGAAAAGGGTTTCCTGTCTTAAGATGGTTTATTACTATTTTGGCAGAAACAAAGTGAAAGAACACAGCTTCTCATGGCAAAGTCCCATGCTCCAATATCCCTTTACCGTCTTTGCCAGAGATTCATCCCAGAAAACGTACAGATGCCCAGTCATACGGTCAGAGATGACTCTCTCTCCTCTTGAGTTTGCTCATTCACCCCCGCCCACATATGCCCATTCGCTCATCTAATGAACATCTATCACCAAGTCAACGTGGACAGCTCAGTGGAAGCCAGGGGCACGGACGTGAGCAAGGTAGAGACAGGGGCAAAGCTCTGCCCGGGGAAAGCGCTGTCCAGGGCAGGAGGACGTGCAGGCACGCGGCCATGGCAGCGCGGGCAAAGCCGCTGGGAAACTGCCTTTAGGTTGAAAGTGACGGAGACAGACGTGGGCCCTGCATCTTCCTTGGGGAAAGGGTAGTGGACGGGGACTCTCTGTAGAGTTTATTCTATAAGATGACCTTGCCCAGTATGGGCAGACCTGTTAATTGTACCTTGATTCTGCTTCCTTAAATAGAGATAAAGAGGCAATAGAAGGTAACAAGGAAAAAAAATAGTACTTTGGCTTTAAGAAAAAGTCCTTACCAATTATCAGCTTCCTTTTTGTGTATTTAATCATAGTATAGCGCTCTTTTCTCAATGCTCAGTTCTGCTAATGAAATGGATCATGACTCTACCTTCCAGAAGATCCTTTGTCTTTGCCTGTCACCTGAAGCAGGCTTACGTCACATGGCAAGAAGGGCCCGGGGGTCCTCTCGTTAGTGCCTGAAGGAGCTTCATAGACCATAAGATATCTCCCTCTAAGACCCTTTATTACCTGGAGCAGGGCTGGAAATGGAGATGAGCATGTTCACGTAATCCTCTCATGCTTAGAATTCACTTACATGGATAGCTGGAAAAACTGTCATCATGTAAGAATTTGAGTGGAGAGTGAAAAAGTTGGCTTAAAGCTCAACATTCAGAAAACGAAGGTCATGGCATCCAGTCCTATCACTTCATGGGAAATAGATGGGGAAACAGTGGAAACAGTATCAGACTATTTTGGGGGGCTCCAAAATCACTGCAGATGGTGACTGCAGCCATGAAATTAAAAGACACTTACTCCTTGGAAGAAAAGTTATGACCAACCTAGATAGCATACTCAAAAGCAGAGACATTACTTTGCCGACTAAGGTCCATCTGGTCTATGGTTTTTCCTGTGGTCATGTATGGATGTGAGAGTTGGACTGTGAAGAAGGCTGAGTGCTGAAGAATTGATGCTTTTAAGCTGTGGTGTTGGAGAAGACTCTTGAGAGTCCCTTGGACTGCAAGGAGATCCAACCGGTCCATTCTGAAGGAGATCAGCCCTGGGATTTCTTTGGAAGGAATGATGCTAAAGCTGAAACTCCAGTACTTTGGCCACCTCATGCGATGAGTTGACTCATTGGAAAAGACTCTGATGCTGGGAGGGATTGGGAGCAGGAGGAGAAGGGGATGACAGAAGATGAGATGACTGGATGGCATCATGGACTCGATGGATGTGAGTCTGAATAAACTCCAAGAGTTGGTGATGGACAGGGAGGCCTGGCGTGCTGCGATTCATGGGGTTGCAAATAGTCGGACATGACCGAGCTCCTGAACTGAACTGAAGAATTCAAGTATCTTTTCCTTGTTGGCTAGAATCTATGCTAAAGGGCTAGTCCATTGGATATGCAATGGGGGTTCACAGTGATATAAAACTATCCCTTTGCTCTGTGCTTTTCCCTGGCACTGTAAAGAGAGTTCTCATCTTTCATTACTAAAATGTTCTGAAAGAAAGGTCACATTTGTCTGTTATCCAAATAGCTATTGATGTGACTCTCAGGTCACATGCTTAATCCCAGTGTGCAGTCCTTCCTTCCTCCTCTCTGTAAGCCTCTCCTCACTCCTCCACAGTCCACCCAAACTGTCTGCATCACCATCCATACATCCACACATCCATCCATTTAACAGATGTGTATTGGGTACTTACCTAAACCACATACTAGGCCCTGGAGATGCCCTGGCCAGTTCACCGGGGCGTCTGTCTTCAGGAAGAGTCTTGCAGTCGTGTCAAAGCAACTGTACAAGCTGTGACAACAAGTGATTATCACCAAGGAGAGTGTGCTGAGGGAGCACGTGGGAGGGGCATCTGCAGAGTCATGAGGTGCCATGGAAGAAGCGACGTGAGCTTGGAGGTCACGTGTATGAAATTTGTCAGAAATAGGAGGGACTTGAGTGAAAACGTTTGTAAGATACTTACACAAACCCAAGACATGCATAGATTCAGCCTTGTTGGCTATCTCCAGAAAGACTGGTATCATATGATATTGCTTATATGTGAAATCTAAAAAAAAGGGGTACAAATGAATTTATTTATAAAACCGAAGTAGACTGAGGGACGTGGAAAACAGAGTTACCAGGGGATGGTGGGCAGGGGTGAATCTGGAGATTGGGACTGACCCAGACACACTAATCTATAAAATAGATAACTAGCAACAACCTGCTCTGTAGCAGAGGGAGCCCTATGCAGTAGTCGGTAATGGCTTATACAGGAAAATAATCCAAAAAGAATGGATGTATGCATCATTCAGCTGATTCGCTTTGCTGTAGAGCTGAAATTGATACGTTGTGAATCAACTATACTCTGATAGGAATTTAAATAAAACAAAATGCTGAATTTTGAGAGTTCAAATAAAAGGGCGGGGGTGGCTCTCTTACCTTGTCTTGGTATTCCCCTAAGACCTGTGACTTCTGTAAGACTCCCAGCTGAGTGCACTTGCCACCAAATTCCATGCCAGTTTAGGCTTATACAGAAGTCGCTGGGGCGTGCCTGTGTGGGTGGTGGGAAGCGTTTGTACACTCTTTTTAGCCACATTTCATGAACAACAGCAAAAAAGATTGGATTTGAGAAGATCTTACGTCTTTTGGCTACATGAAATGTGGTCACTGAGCCCACAGCTTGAGTCAAGCACTGGATTAGAGAAGGTTTATAATAATAGAACCACATCAGGCTGTGTTCTTTACCCACAGCCACAAGTCCTTTCAAGTACTCTGGTTCAACTCCAAGCACTTTTTCTAGTGAATATTATTGGAACTCTGTGTTTTTGATTTCAAGAATCTCCAGTGCTTTATCCTGCCTTCTAACTCATTTAGCCTTTTGTTCCACCTTTGGCTCCACTTAATATACCTTCTTTCAAATGTCATCGTTTCTAACTTACTTGTCTTGACCTTACTGTTTATTTGTCTGTTTTGCTTCACCCTCTCATGGACTTTCCAAAGTGGTTTAACAAGACTTTCTCTGTCCTCTTGCAAGATTCCCTCTGAGATTTGCATCATACAGCAAATCTGGTAGATCTGTTGTGAATGATCAGAAATAGAGATAAAAGGGAATATCAGCTAATCCATGTTACTCCTGGCCATTAATGGGTCACACCCTTACTGTGGCTGAACACAAACTCTTCTCTAGAAAGGTGCTGAGCATGCCTCAATCCAGGGGCCAACGTCACGATTTGGGTTCTAACACTTCAGTAAGCAACAGACAGGAAATCATTTGGCTGGGAAAGTTTAATGCTCTTCGTCTCTCTAGTATTAAGATGTTTGTTTATCAGAAAAACACTGCATAAAAGCAGAGGGAAAGCAAGCTACGTATCAATTCTCAGAGTCAGAAGCCTTTACTTTTCTTCTTCACAGTCACATCTTCACCAAGCGTTAGTGGAAAATGAAGGTGGAAAGAGAAGAGCTCTTTGATCCGGAGCCTTAGACGCCACTGTCATCCCTTCTAGAGAACGTTACTCTCGGCCCACACCTACTCTCAGCCCCTGAGTACCCGGGGGCCCCACAGCTTGACTGTCTCGTTCCTTCTTTCCTGGACCACTTCTTCCCTTCTTCACCAAGCTGCCATATCACACTCTCTTCTTCAGGAGAAATTGTCACAACACCCTCCCCTAGAACAGAACTTGGCCGTGACGCCTCTGATTGTCAGTCTGTGGAATTTCCACCAATTAACTAAGGGAGAAAAAACTAAAAAAGAAAGAAAGAAAGAAAGACACTACTGAAGGAACAGATACGTATTCAAGCTGCCTCGGGGCGAGAAACAGAGTTATTGGAAAGGCGCACATGCAGCGAAGCCTTGGACAACCAAAGCCTGGCCTGGCAGGACGAGCCTCTCTCCATCTGGCGTTCAGCCCGCTGCTCTCTTGCCGCCTCTGCCTCTCCCTCTCTTTTCTCCCTTCTGCCTTCTCCATTGTGCACAGGTGCCCACCGGGCCGGAGTTTATATGACCCCCCACTTCCAGGGTCCATCAGCTAATGACAGGTTCCTTCTCCATTTCTTAGTTTATATTTTCAACAGCAGACATGATTCTTTCAGTTCATCTTTTCAAGCCAGGCTATACAAGTCACAGGTCTCAGAAAATCCTGCTCAAAGGGCACGGTAATCAAATCAGCATGTCCAGGGGTGAGTGAACCCTGAGTATTTCATATGGAAATAGAATTTCCCCAGAGAGGAAGATGACTTGGCAGCTACCTTGAAATATGTCCAAGTCCCCTGTATTTCTGTCAAGATTGATGCCTTGCTTATATTTCTAGGAAAGTAAGACAGTGAAAACTCATTATGCCTATGTGTGTGTGTGTGTGTGTGTGTGTGTGTGTGTGCATATATATATATATATATGGTTGTTGTGTTATTCAGTTGCTAATTCATGTCTGACTCTTTGCGATCCCGTGGACTGCAGCACGCCAGGCCTCCCTGTCCATCACCAGCTCCCAGAGCTTGCTCAAACTCACGTCCATCACGTCAGTGATGCCATCCAACCATCTCATTCTCCGCCATCCCCTTCTCCTGCCTTCAATCTTCCCAAACATCAGGATCTTTTCCAATAGGTTAGATCTTCCCATCAGGTGGCCAAGTATTGGAGCTTCAGCTTCAGCATCAGTCCTCCCAGTGAATATTCAGGGCTGATTTCCTTTGGGATGGGCTGGGTGGATCTCCTTGCAGTCCAAGGGACTCTCAAGCCTCTTCTGCAGGACCACCAGTTTGCAAGCACTGGTTCCCCAGCACGTGGCCTTCTTTATGTCTTTATGTGTGTGTCAGTGTGTGTGTATGTGTGTGTGTGTATACACATGCTGTCTAGTTGATATGTGTGCATTCATACATATATATATGTGTGTGTGTGTGTGTGTGTGTGTAGCTGGTCCACATACATAACATTTAGGAAGTGGCTGCTTTTATTTCTCAGAAATAAATGCAATAACCAGCTTATCTTTTGAAAATACTATTGTCACTCATTTTTGAAACTTCACAGGAGAAACAACACATTCCTGGCCACTGCAAATATATATGACTTCATTTTCTTGAGGCCGCCATGGGCAGGACAGTCTCCCGATATTCCTCAGGGCTTGAGCATCTTCAAACACAAGGTCGCCCATAATGTGCGAGATGCTATTTATGAAATTTGCAGGCAGAAGAGGAGTAAACAATTTAAAAGCTTGGGCTCGTGAGCCAGAAAGGGGGATTACAGTGAAACTGGCTCCTGAACATACACACTCGCAACACTGAAAGTGTCACTTCTCCCGTTTTTCCTATGAATGGTGTATGCACTATATATAGGTGCACTATATAATGGTGTATGCACTGTACATAACGGATATATAGTGTTTATGTTCATATATTAGGGCTTCCCTGGTGGCTCAGACGATAAAGCATCTGCCTGCAATGTGGGAGACCCGGGTTCGATTCCTGGGTCGGGAAGTCCCCCTGGAGAAGGAAATGGCAATCCACTCCAGCACTCTTGCCTGGAAAATCCCATGGATGGAGGAGCCTGATAGGCTACAGTCCATGGCGTCACAAAGAGTCATAATTACACGCATATAATATGTATATGTATAATGCTACAGACTCCCATCTAGACAACACACGGGCTCCATCATATAAAGGCTGATCTGGGTCAACTGTCAAACAGTCAACGCTTCAGTTTTCATTCTTGTGTTTAATGCTTAGCTCCCATGACAGCTGAAAAAGCTGTCTTACCCGAAACTGGTTGAATCAGTGATTCCAAACTAGACAAGGCCAGCCATGCGAAACACCCCTTTTTTATTGTGTCCTGTCTGCCGGGTTTCACTGGGTGACACATAGACGGAAAACCTGAACCAGGAGAAGCGGGCGCGCGTCGGAGATTTGGGGCCTTTCTGCCTGTGTTTCCCTGGGAGCCGCTGGCTGCGTGAGCGCCTTGCTCCCACAGAGTCAGTGGGCCACTGTTGTGGCTCTGGAGTCAGCAGCCACATGGCGCTGCCTTTCCCGACGAGCCCTCTGCGGGCTTGGCATCATTGCTGCGGGTCCGTGATGGTCCCCCACCCCCGACTCTCTCACTATGGACCGCTTTCCGCCTCTCCCAGCCCCTGGCCTCAGGCTGCCTTATTTTATTTATTTTTTATTTTTTTCCAGCCTTTTCCTACTGTTAACTATGCCTTAGACTTCCCCAGTAGCTCAGACTGTAAAGCGTGTCTACCATGCGGAGACCTGGGTTCGAGCCCTGGATTGGGAAGATTCCCTGGAGAAGGAAATGGCAATCCACTCCAGGACTCTTACCTGGAAAATCCCATGGACAGAGGGACCTGGTAGGCTACAGTCCATGGGGTCCCAAAGAGTTGGACATGACTAAGCGACTTCACTTTGCTTCACTTCATGCCTAGGACACTTGCTCCCTGTTTTTATCGAATCTGAAATTACCCACACTCTTCAACTTAGACGCCACATGCTCACACGTCTTCTCTATTCCCTGACTGCCCACTTCCCCTCCCTTTCTGCCCATCAGAGCTTCAGGGGGTGTAACTGCTGACGGTTTCTTTAGACTCTCTGCATATATTTGTGCCTCACACTTTTTTAAGAGAAAATATTTACACTGTTGTTCTTTACCTCCAGAAAGAGTGATCTGATTATTTAACTGATGCAGTGTTATTTTTAAAGATATGCGGTGTGCATTTTAGCTACTAAAGGACATGATAAATTACTCAGTTTAAAAGGATTTCCCCCTCAGACTTTAATACTTCAAAATGATGCAAGTTCCTTAAAGCCATTTCTTCATGCTCCAGTGAGTTAGGGTCTGTCCTCTAGATTTCTTTTTTAATTGAAAGTGAAGAGAAAGCCTGCCACTACGTAGACTTTCAGTGTCTTTTCAAAGTAATGGCACCTTCTAGAAAAGATAAAATGATGAGTGATTACCTTTGTTGAAAAGAAGGAGGAGAGCTTTGTGACCGAGCACCCTTGGCAGGCCTGACAGCTCTGAGCCATCACTGTTACGCAGACAGAGAACGTGGAGCAGGGCATTCATTTAAACTCTGGGCTTTCCTTTCTTCACACTGATTCCCAAGTCAACAAGTCTCTGGAGAAAAGGTGGATCTTCTTTCTCAATTACCCTGCAATTTCAAGGACTTGTTGGGGGGTCAGCCTGCTTTCTTCTTGGTGAAATTGATCTTGTTTGACTTTAGGTGCTTGGGACTTAGTTAAACCACCATGAACGTACTGCGTGCCTCCTCATCGACAGTCACAAGATGGGTTTTATGGGAAACAGAGATGATGGTCCACTGACAGGACGTTTCTCCAGGAGCTCTCTGTGTCCACACCATGCAAGGGAGAACAGGAAAGGGACTGGGGAGAACAGGAAGTCGAGCTGGGATGCAAGTTGAAAGGCAGCCTCGGACCCTCTGATGCTGAAATGGCCCAACCTGACCAGACTGTTCCAAACTGGTCTGAGGTGGCCAGACCTTTCGTTTCCGCTGTGGCCACTGATGTGGTCCACCGCACGGGGCAGAAAAACCTCAGCGATGCAGGTCCTAGCAGCCAAGACAGTCAGTGTCTGAAAAGCCTCCGTCTGAAGCCCTCCTAGCAGCTGAGGAAGAGCTCAGCATGGGAGATCTGTGAGGTGTGTTTATGGGGAAGCACGGCAAAGACACCCAGTGACAATAGAACAAGAGAGGCGCGCTGACCCTTCCAAACGAGGCTTCACAGTGGAGGGGCGCACCTGGGAACCTGATCAAGGGATAAATGATGTTTCTGGAGGCATAAAAAGCACAGTCACTAACTATGACCTTGGCGAGCACCCTGGAGAGCGCCCATGCTTGCCGGTCAGTTTCTGACTTAGGGATGAAGCTGAGCAGTGTCTCTGGATTTCGTGGCTCCTCTGTCCGCAGGATTTCCCAGCAGGAACACCGGGGCGGGTCGCCATTTCCTCCTCCAGGGGGGCTTCCCGACCCAGGGATGGAACTCAGGTCTCTTGGTCTTCTGCCTGGCGGGTGGGTTCTCTACCACTGGGAAGCCCCCGTCGGGAGCTGCACTGAAGATGCCAGTCATAGCAGCAAGTGTGTGAAGGCGTGAGCCACGCTGGCGAGCCCACCTCCAAGGTGGCTCCCTCCCAGGCCTGGCACGCTGGCGATGGGTGTTGGCTGTGTACCTCTTCACAGGCTCCCAGTGCACCCACACAGCATGGCAACTCCCCTCCCCCAGAGGATGTGATCCCCCAGAGGATGCGATCCCACAGAGGATTCGATCCCACAGAGGGGAACCAGAGCCGCTTGGCCTTTGCTGACCTCATCCGGAGAGTCACACTCAGTCGTGTCAACGATACCAGCTGGCAGCTCAGGTCGGGCCTGTCCACACTGGGAGCGGGCCACAGAAGGGGGTGAGTCCTGGGAAATGAGGCTCTCGGGAGAGGGACTTCCCTGGGTCTCGTGGGTGAGAATCTGTCCTTCCACTGCAGGAGGATCAGCTCGATCCCTGGTGAGGAACTGAGATCCTGCGTGTGGTGCGGCATGGCCAAAATCCACATAAATGGAAACAGATTGAAAACAGAATCACGGGGGTCCGTTTTGGAGGCTGGCTTCCACACATGGAGAAGGAGGCCGTGTGACTTATATTTCTTCAGCAGGGCCACCACGGGAAATCGCTGGTGGTTTCCTCTCCTAGTCCTCCACGCCTGTCCCACAAGACGGCTGACATTCATGCCGTCAGAATGTGAGGACATCTTACAAAGTCATTCCAACTTCTTTCTCTTTTTTTGGCTATGCCATGTGGCATGTGAGATCTTAGGTCCCTGACCAGAAATCAAACAAACCCCTGTCCCCTGCCATGGGACTGTGGACTCTTAACCACTAGACAGCCAGGCAAGTTCCCTAGTTTCCTTTTAGTAAATTAAACTGTGGTCAGCATGGAAAATAATGCAAAGCAATGCCCCTAAGCAAAATTATACTTACAGTCTATATCTTTTAAACTAATCTCTCAAAATTCTGACTCACAGAGAGGGTGAAACTACACTGAGTATCCACTTGCTCCATTCCGCCAATTAAACCCAGCTTTCACCCTCTTGCCCGTGTTCAGTGAGAACGTCTGAGTTCCTTCTGCCTTATGTTCTGTATTTCATTAGCACCATTCATGATAATGCATTAAGCAAGTCTGTTCATGATAAGAATAGAAAGAAAAACATGACCTTTGATTTCAAATATATGTTCTGTGTACAGACTGTTAATCAGTTTCTCAACTGAGGACAGAATAGATATTTATGTTTTCTGTGACTTTATGATCTCAAGTAGGAAATGTGAGGGTCTCTTCCGTGTTAGAGCAGCTATAATGTCTGTCTGCGTAAGAGCTCCCTACCACGAAGGTGAGTCCTTGTTTACCTTTTGAAAATGCTTTTCCAGGAGGCTGTGGGTAGCCATTGCCCATGCAGAGCAGGCCAGCTGATGAGATAGCAGCAGAACTAACGAGAAGCATCGTGGAAGTGACAGCAAGATTAATTAAGTTCCTGCAGCCGCATGCACGTACAGCTGTGCAGAGTTCCTTTGGGTACCACCGCAGTTAAACGGTATTCATGGTGACAAATACTGTAGATTTCCAGAGCTGACACTTTTGAGTCAAGGGTAAAAATCACATTCGGTCATTTTACCCACCAGAAAGTTCAGCGATGAGCCCTTAGGATTGTTACTACGTTTGAGCCGAGCCAAGGTGGAAATTGAGACGTAATTAAAAGAATGTTGAAACGGTAATATTTTGTTTTCCATTTATACATTTCCTTTATGTGTTTTAGACAGTTTGACAGAGGGAGCCAAGCAAATTTCCGTCTACAGTATCTGACTGCAGGCACAGAATTAAGCACGCTGGGAAACACTTCAGCTGCTTTGTGAACTCTTGCAGTGTCGGGGTGCACTGCACTGTCTCTCTGCTCACTCTATATAGTTATTATCACGGTGTATATAAAAATGGAATGCCCGTGACCTAAAGCATCCACGTTTACTCGAGCTGTACTCAATTTATCTTGAAAGATCTTTTTTTTTTTTGGAAAGCAGAAGATGAAATCCAATATGATGTTGTCTTCTTCTTCCATTTTGGTTGCAAGCACATTTGTTGTGGGTCTGGGTGGGGAAAGGGCTGATCCTCAAATTGCTGCCCAGGAACCATAAATGAATTTTATTTTAAGAAAAATTGGAAACCTCTGGAGTGTATAAGATCTTTCAACCTGCTATACCAGATGTATTAACTCATGTTAGGGTGCCACCAAATATCTTGGGAAGCACAGTATTACATTTCTGTCCTTGGAAGCACATTGAGGTTCATTCACATATTCATCCAGGAAACCCTTCTTGCTTCATGATTCAAATTAAATGCAAAAAGCTTTCATCTGGGGCGTGAGATCACATCCAGCACGGGCTCTACTCTTCTTCGGCTGCGCTTTGCATGCACATACTTCATGAAGCTTTCTCTTGAACGCTCTTATTTGCCCTTTGTCTCCCAGACACGGCATTCACAATTCCACCCTTGCATTATATCCTCTGCCGATTGTTCCTGCATTTTTTCCATCCCAGCCACTAATAAAGACTGAGCTCAAGTGCCTCCTGTTCTCTTCAGCTTTCCAGGTTTGCCGTGGAGCCATTACAGTTTCGTCCTTTATCAGACCCTTACATGTGTGTCCCAGAGTTTTCATTCACCATTTACACAGTACTGCCTTTGTTTTTACTCTTTTGTATAAAATCATCTTCTTCTTAAATAAGACACCAAATGCTTGGAGGAGCAGAGCAGTAGCTTAAATATTCCAGTTCAGTGTCCTGTTAGGTAGACTCTTCACTTACATTTTCAAACAATGATGATAATGGTTATAATAATTTAACCTACTATGAGTAAGGCACCAAACTAGGGGGTGTCCATTGATTTTTGAAGAAAATATTTAGATAAATATAAATACGTAGATAGATATAAACCTCGTAGAAAACTAGATAAAAGTATGAACATGTTCCTGGTGGGCTTAGACATGGGAAAAGAGAAAATACAAAGAAAGAGAGACGTGGCGGGGAGCTAACCTGAGCACCTTCAGAGAGGGAGCCTGTGATGCGCCTGTTACGGGGGGCGGGGGGAGTAGGGCTCTCAGTCAGGGAGAATGTGCTGGTAAAGGCCACTTGGAAGGGCAGCTGGGGCCCTCTCTGCCTATACTCTCTGTTCTTGGCCCCAGCAATCCTGGGCTCCTGACCTGCTCCCCACAACTCCGGTCTGTTTTTTGCTTCCTGGCTTACGAGTCTCTGGGAGCTGGCTCGCCTCTCCCCTGGTTCAAGGATTCTCTCTCCCCTCGGAAGTGGCTCGTGGTGTCTCCTCCTTGTCTGTGTAGCTCCGATACTCACCTCCAGTCTCAGCAAAGCCTGCAGCTCCTCAGGCACGGGTGTCAGTGGCAGGCTCCAGTCACTAACCCCAGCTGCCAAATCCTCGGCAGGCATTTCTCCTCTATTCTGAGATACGTTAAAATGCTAAAGGAATTAATATTTATCAGGTTTTCCATGACTGCAAAATGCCTTCATCCTACTTTGGGAATATTTAGGAATACTGATAACTGGGCCAGTTACTGGAATACGTCCATGCTGTGCGCTCAGTCGTTGAGCTGTGTCCGACTCTGCGTGACCCCATGGGCTCGGCCCGCCTGGCTCCTCTGTCCGTGGGACTCTCCAGGCAAGAATCCTGGAGGGGGCTGCCATGCCCTCCTCCGGGGGTCTTCCTGTGTCTCCTGCATTTGCCAGGGGGCTCTTTACCTGTTGGGCCATAAGCACACTGTAATGAAGTTACACAAAGTTTGGAAATGTCTTAGGGAAACATGAGTCAGAAATAAGTCCAGGGAAGACTTCTTAGAAAACAAAGTGTCTTAGCTGTTTTGAGTGATGAGTGTGACTATCTTGACACTTTAAGGGGAATAGGAAAGGACATTCCTGGTAGAAAACAACCATATTCTCAGCTTCCCAGGTGGCGCTAGTGGTGAAGAACCCACCTGCCGATGCAGGAGACAAAAGAGCTGCAGGTTCAGTCCCTGGGTCGGAAAGACCCCCTGGAGGAGGACCTGGCAGCACACTCCAGTATTCTTGCCTGGAGAATCCCATGGACAGAGGAGCCTGGTGGGCTACAGGCCACAGGGTCTCAAAGAGTTGGACACGACTGACATGACTTAGCACGCACACACGTGTTCTCGGTAGAATCAGGATGGTGCATCACATGGGAGACTTTTGAGACACTCATCCATTCAAATAAATGATAAACTGATGAAAACGAGTGTTTACTGCACGCCTCCTGTTGCTGAGACACTTGAGGCACAGGTGCAGCATGAGCGTGGTGGATGCACCCTGCCCTCCCGTCATGCTACTGGAGGCACAGAAGCAATGAACTGTAACCGGTGAGTGAGCGAGATGACGGAGGCTGTAAGTCTTCCTCTGCGGAAGACACAGGTAGAAGGGGTTCCACATCCTACCGGACAGACTAAGCTGTGGGAATCCCAAGAATGCAGCCCTGGAGACTGTATTTTCATCAATTGAACCTCAGCACCTAGAACAGTGTTTGGCACGTGATGCCCAGTGACTATTTTTTTGAATAATTAAATATACCTAGATCATGGCCACGTCCAAGGTTAAGGATTCTAAGAAGGTTCTCAGTGCTAGTTACTAAATTTAATTTTTTTTAAAAAGCCCCTGTTAACTGATCACACATACAAGGGGTTTATTAGATGTCTTGGAAGTTAGGAAAATTCAGATACTTAAAACTTTAGAATATTTTAGTGTTTATAGAATTTTTATCCTTACCACAATATCAACACTTCTTTTACTTAATTTTCCATGCTAAGGTCCCTAAGCATTTAATTTCAATGGAAGCATCAAGTAGAAATCAAGGAGTAAAAATGATTTATGAGTTTGTAGTTATATCCATACAATCTGAAAAAATTCTCATCACTATACTACATGGATCCATTGAACTAGTCATTTGTTCATAAATTAGTTATTTCTTCATTTTTCAAACTGTTTTGACATTGGGAGATGTGTATAAGAGACAGCCATTTACACAGTACTGCCTTTGTTTTTACTCTTTTGTATAAAATCATCTTCTTCTTAAATAAGACACCAAATGCTTGGAGGAGCAGAGCAGTAGCTTAAATATTCCAGTTCAGTGTCCTGTTAGGTAGACTCTTCACTTACATTTTCAAACAATGATGATAATGGTTATAATAATTTAACCTACTATGAGTCTGTCTCTTATTCCACATCCCTTCTGTCCACCATTGGGTGGTGGTATGTTAGACAGAGGCAAGCTCAAGCTTAAAATAAATAGCCTTCCATCAAACGTCATTCAAATGTCAGTGAATATCCGTTCAGCAGATTACTGTGCCTTCAACAAACTTTCCATCATCTGATGCTCACACGGCCTCTTGCACGTGTAATTCTCAGGGTTCACTGTTGACCCTACTTTGCTTTTCCGTCTATATTCCCTTGAAGGTTTCACCTGGTCTCATGCAGTTAATCACCATGTATAAGATTATGACTTTTTAACTGGAAAATACAATTTTTAATTGTATTTATTTCTTTTAAAATATAAATTTATTGCATTTTTCTCCTCTCTTTTTAAAGAATTGAAGTATCGTCGATTTACAATGTGCCAGTTTCAGGTGCATAGCAAAATGAGTCAGTTACGCACACATACATACAGAGCTAAGTCACGCGTGTGTGATTATCTATCTATATATATATATTCATTTTAAGATTCTTTCTTGTTACAAGTTATCACAAAATATTGATCATAATTCCCTGTTCTGCACAGTAGCCCTTTGTTGGTTATCTATTTTATAGATAGAAGTGTGTATGTGTTAATCCCATACTCTTAACTTGGTAATCAGAAGTTTTAGTCTCTATGTTTGTGAGTCTATTTCTGTTCTGTAAATAAGTTCATCGTAAATGTTGAAAAGCGTGTGGAGAAAAAGGCGCCCTCCTGAACGGCTGGGGGGATGTGAACGGGTGCAGTCACTGTGGACGCTCCTTCAAAAGCTAAAAATAGAGCTACCATATGGTCCGGCAGCCCCACTCCTGGGACACGTCCAGAGAAAATCACAATCTGAAAAGATACACGCCCCCCCCACCCCCTCCCGCCGGTGCCTCACGGGCAGGAGCCGAGCCGGGAGCAGCCCTGGTGTGTGCTGACAGAGGGGTGGGCGGGGAAGACGCGGTGCGCACGCAAGGCGGAATATTAGCCACTAAAACGAGTGAAGTAACGCCAGCTCTAGCGGCGTCAATGGACCTAGAGATTGTCGCACGAAATGAAGGAATTCAGGCAGAAAAAGACAAAGATCACATGACATCACTTATATGTGGGATCTGAACAAATGATTCAAACGACGAGTTTAAATTTAAATATGAATTTCAGACATCGCCCCTGAACTCTAGTCACATAAGCCAAACTTCCAGGAACATTTTCACTTGAATAGTAAGAGGGCTCGAGTGGAACGTGCTCCACATTGCCTACCTTCCAACTCCCACCCAAGCGTGTTTCTCCAGTCTTCTTATCAGTTAGTAGAAATTTCATCTTCCAATTGCCCCAAATTTCAAATAATCTGTTACTCTTTTTTTTTTTTCTTTTCCATCACTTTCCCAGCTCGTCAAGAAACCCCACTGGCCCACTTTGTCACAGGTACAGGTGCACATCACGTTTACCTGCTCCACTGCTTCTGCCCACTCCAGATCACCATTTCCTTCTATATTATTACAAAGTCTTTCTAAATTTTCCTTTGCTCCCTTTTATCTACTCTCCAAACAATAGCCATAGTGGACCCGTTAAAATATCTCAAAGTATGTTGCTCCAAAGGCCTTCTATGTAAGTCAGAACAAGACTCTACATCCCTATATGGCTACCAAATTCCTGCTGAATTAGCTTCCATGCGACCTGTTTGACTTCAGTTGTTAAGATCCTTCCTAGGACCTTCTTCTGCTTGAGCAGGTCTTTCTGCTCTTTCTGGTAGTCCTCAGGCGTGTCCCCACGGCCCTGTGTACTTTCTTCGGTGTTCTTTATCGTCCAGTGAAATGTATGGTATGACGTAGACCTTCAAAAGATATTGACTTATTCAGTAAATATGGAATAAATGACTAGATAAATAATGGATTTATTCACTAAATGCTGATCTGTACCAGGTCTTGGAGATGAAAATAAAGAAGATCACCCCCTTTCACTTAGGAGATGGAGAAGGAAGGGGAAGTTCCCACACTGCTCAGTGTTAACGCAGGACTAGCTAATCCGCTGCATGAAGGAGCATCCGCATCTCATTCAGTCTGGAGATCGTGAAAGGTTCTCAGCAGAAACAATCCTTACTCAGAGACACAGAGGCTGAACAGGAGCTGTAAGGCAAAGAGAGGAGGAAAGAGGAACAAAGTCTTCAGGGCACCGCTAGATGGGATGGGCTGGAGTGCGGCTTGTGGAGGGGAAAGCGTTCACGATGGAGGCATTACCGGGGCTGGTTGCGAAAGGGCCTACGTGCCCGGGGAGGTGAAATAGTCCCTGAACAGTCTGGACAGGGGGTGACTTGATCACACCCATTTAGAAAGATAATAATGGATCTATTAAGGAGAAGGGGTTGGACAGGGGCAAGGCCTGGAATAAGGAAGACTGGATAAAATTTTCTTGCTGAGATATAAACAAGAGGTGACAGTGGACAAAACTAAGACTCCGGGGAGGCAGTGGAAGACTCCAGCAGCCCCGCGACGGGGGCGGCGAATGGCCCCCGCGCGCAGCATGGAGAACTCGCCAGGCGCAGAGACTGCGCTCTGCAGGGCCGCCTGGCGTCGGGCCGCCTGGCGTATGAGAACAGCTGCAGCCGAGACGCGCGCCTACGTGCTCAGCCGCTTCAGGCGTGGCCGACTCTGCAACTCCACGGACGGTGGCCCGCCAGGCTCCTCTGTCCATGGGCTTCTCCAGGCAAGAAGACTGGAGTGGGCAGCCAGGCCCTCCTCCAGGGGACCGACCCCATCCAGGGGTGTAATGCGTGTCCCCCGCGTCTCCAGCACCGCAGGGGATTCCTGACCCCGGCGCCCATGGGCAGCCCCGCTGCAGGCACATCGTGGCTTTGCGCCGAACACTGTCACGGAATGCCTGCAGGCAGGCACACGGAAAAAGCGTGATGTCTTACACGCAACTCGGGCGCACTCCGTTGTGTTCATTCCTTCATTCCCAGATGTTTCCCGAGTAGCAACAGGTGCCACGTACCCTTGGAAGGAGGTGGCGACAGCAATGACCAACCGCCCTCGTGTAGATGACTCTCCAGTGAAGAGAGATCAAAATAAGCAAACGCCCACAGTAGTGGCCGGATGGTGAGAAGTGCTTCGGGGACTCAGAGGGGAGCGAGGGGTGAGGGAGAGCCGGGCTGATGGAGGCCTCTGAACGCAGAGAGAGAGCGCGCCGGAGACCGCGCGCAAACCCCAGAGTAAGACCTGGAGGATTCGGGAGAGCAGAGCGCGGCCCCCTGTATATCTGAGCAGAGAGAAAACCCACGTCTTCCCAGAAGGCCTTCACTCCCGCTGGCGACTGGTCTCAGGGTGCCTTTTGCTTACCTGCGAGCGGTGTGTTTCCACCTGGAGAGCAGCGACCTAGTTCTTGCTGGGACCTCTCGGCTCCTCAGGTGCTCCGAGAGTCAGGATGAACGCGGCTGTGAGTGCGATCCACCCTGGGAGCCGCGGGCCGGCTCCCTGTCCCCGCTGGGGGCACACGACCCCACGACCCCATGTCCAGCCAGCCTCAGCCGGGCCTTTATTTAGATGTCATTTTGTTTCCAGATAAAAACAGTCGCATTTTTTCTTTATAATCTATACAGATAACATCACTTTAAAAGAAACACTAATAAGTGTACAATGAAAATAAAGATCACTTGTTTTCCATCCAGAAATAAGCCACTCTGAGGTCTTGACGTTCCAGATAACCCTGAAATGCAGGTGGGTGGGGCATGCATGTTTAAATACAGCAGACGCCCTCCTTTTTTTGAACAGAATTCCCCTGTATGAATGTAGCGTTCATTTGCTCCCGGATGCCATACTCTTTCAGGGGCTACATGCGGCTCTCTCCGAGCCTGCAGAGGCTGGAATGTTCTAGCACCTAATACTTACTGCCTCTATGTCACAGCACGATGACAGATACATACATTTTTCTGAAACAGGCAGCGACATAACGTGATTGGAGAAGGCCTTTAGGTGAATCATTATAAAGGGGGATTTTAGAATTTATATATTTGAATAAAGAGCTCTGCTAGGGACTCGGACATAAATTCAGCTACAAATAGCAAGACAACTGTTCTGTAGGGAGATTTACTGATGTCACTGAGAAGTTGCCTAGATGTCTCTGTGATCGTGATTATAATAGACTTTCGAGATCTCAGCTCGCAAGAAGGATGACATAAGTGAAAAGAGCTTGTGACTGCAGAATGCCATGCAAATTCAAGAGTGTTGCTAATGATTAAAATCCGCCCTTTGCTGTCTTAAATCTCCTGGTTTAAAGGCAACTCTGAACTCTCACACCTACCTACAGAAAGTCAAAAGGACCAAGAAAGCGAACATTACCCCTCGGCGCCCCCTAGCGTGCGTGGGCCGTCAGGACAGCCGCCGGGCTTCATGAAGACGCTCGCCCACAGATGGTTCTCCTGCCTCAGGGAAAGGGCATTAATTGCACTTTTGGATGCCTTCCATCTGTCCAAAAGGAAAAACACTTATGTTTTCCTCAGGAATTTCTTGTAACATTTTTAGTTTTAAATTAAAAATAGGAGGAGGAAAAGTAAATATTCTTTACTATTGACATTTTCTTCCTCTAAATTGCTTTAAAGGAAGAATACTTCTAAAAGCGCATCAGCAGATTTGTGCTGAGACTCACTCTAAAGTCTGATTTATGTATTATAACCTATTTGCATTCACCAACTCCATGGTCAGATTGCAGAGCAAGCTATTAGGAGCTTCAGCCCCTCCTAATTCCAATATGCATTAAATCCACCGACGGGTACAGAACTGGGCAAGGAAAAACCAAGGAGTATTTTGGTATCACAGTGTAGAAATACCCACCACCATGGCTGATCAAAACACCCTTAAAACATATCAAGGGCTTTCTTCCCTAGGCCGCCACGATTCTTTCTTTACCTTCATTTTTTTTTTTCCTTTCTGTTTGCATTTTCTTTTTTACATTCGTTTCCATTACGGCTTACCAATAATATCTTCGATTCTTACCTTAAGGGGTTTTTGTGAAGATGATTACGTTTAAATGGTCCAGTAGGTAAGTTGGGTCTCGAAGAGATGAGCGCTTATGAGGCTGAACTTGCGGTACGAGTTTCTTTTCTCTGCAGAGCGTTTAAGTATTAATCAGCACACCGTTCAGGGATTTCTTTCGAACATGCTTTTTTTTATGTAAGATAAGGACTGCAATTCATTAGACCATTGGAGGAGCCAGAGGCTTTGCTAAGCTTTGCCTCTCTTGACTGTTCGTCTCAGATTTACCGGGAGTGCCTGTGTGCGCGTGAGGGTGTATTCCTCTGGTGACTGGAGTTGAATTATGCCACAATCTGGGTTATTTTTCAGGCTGAAATGTCTGTCCGCTTTCGGGGTAAAGGACCATTTCAGCCTCGGTGCCCTTCTGGTTCCCGCTCAGGGAGGCAGCACATGCGATCTGAAAGTGCCAGGTGACTTGTATTACCAGTGATTTTCCGGTACGTTTCTCCATCAACCTCGCTCAGCAAATACTCAAGAGATAAAGGTAACTCTTCTCCCGCTGCTGGGGTTCGGTGATCTGATCCCCTCTCCGTGGAGACCTCTGTCACCCTAGCCCTGGCCCCTCGAGTCTTTAGGGTGAACGTCACTGCCCGCAGCCAACCCTGAAGCCCCCGCCGCGGGGGTGCAGGCGCGGGGCCCCGTCCCTCCCCACGCGCGTTCAGCTCGGGAGGGGCGGCGGCTGCGGCGAGGACGCTGCCTTTCTCACGCGAGGGCGGGGCGCACGGGGGTTGCATTTCGCTCGAGGGGCCGACCTCGCCGCCCCCTCCCGCCCCCGGCGCCCGGTGGGGGTCCCCAGCGCGCGCCTCCGCGGACGCGGGCCCATCCCCGCGCTCGGCGAGCCCCCCGCGCGCCCCCGGGGCTGCAGGCCGGTCCGGGCGGCGCGGGCGCGGGCCGGGGG